>JAOVYX010017168.1:0-85136 GCA_035668315.1 Drosera spatulata | reverse complement strand
CACATCACATAAAGTAACTGACAGTCAGGAGGTAGATCGGATCAAGTTGTAGTTCAAAGATTGTATCGATCATCTTCTCATCTTCGCTATGTATGATGTTTCGACTATGATATTTGTGAGAATCACAAAGTTTTAAGGTCCTGATTAATTAATCTATACAAAATTATAATTTCGATTTGTATAATTATGATGATGAAATTTCTAACGCTACGAACACACCTAACCTTCAAGATTCTCCCTTCAAAACCTCTACCACATCTCCGATGACGAAGCCACGCCGATCCCTGAGCTTCTTCAATGGGTGTATCCGAGAGACTATATCGACATTCAGTTCACGAACTTTATTCTCATCATTATTTACACACATCAACCCCACGAACTCTATGTCAACCTGCTTCGGGCCACTTTTCTTCTTCAATCCACTTGTACCTTGGCGACGAACCATCTCCCTCCCCCATACACCTCTTCTGTTTTCCTGGGCGAAGGAACCAACATCAGAATTCACGATTTTGTTGGGGGCAATCAACAAAAGCCAATAAAAACATAATTGAAAAAGAAAAGTTTACCCCATGATTTACAGTAGCATTGATTTGTTCTTGTGAGATTTCATAATTGTCTTCAAGCTGTTTCGGCATCAACCCACACAAAATCGAAATGAACAATCTTAAATCTTTTTGAGTAAAAACAAAAATTCTTTATTGTATACACCACCTCTCTTCGGACCATCCACTAGCTCCCTGCCCAAGGAAACCTGAACCCGGAATCTCGTGACAACTGATTACCGTCCCGAACCCCAACAGTCGCCATTCCTTTCCGTTAGATCGTTGAGCACAACTTTCTCTTATATCTTCTGTGTTGTAGAGGTTTGAATCTGCTCAAAACATCAACCTTCTCGTCTACACATTAAGCCTCCCCTCATTATCGCCTTCATCCAAAACCAACGACACGAATTCAGTGGGGACAATTTGTTGCACTAGTGTTTCTATATCAACGAATTCCACTTATCAGTTGCACAAACATAGAAACAATTATTCATTTTCTTGTTTCAACTGAACTTGCCATGAATTGTGACACCTAATTCCCATTCTCCCAATCATTTCCTTGAATCAATCTCACCGAATTCTTCTCCACATCCATTTCCTCCTCGTCGACAAAAAAATGCAGACAACACCGGCTGGCTTAGGACCTAGGAACACAGTAAGCACCCAAGAATCTCTCCTCTTCAAAGTTCTACAGAATCTCCAACGGCGAAGTCACGTGTATTCCTAAGCGTTTGCAGTGGGCGTACTCGAGAGACCACGTCGACCTTCGACTCACGTCAGATGTCATGCCCGACATAATTTGTGCCCAACGCACCTAACACTATAGATGTCATGCTCTTCATGTTGCACAAATTGTGTCATCTTGTAAAATGGTTACTTAGATTCATTCTCCACACATTAAGAACTAACAATCAATCTATCGTATATATAATTACATAAAACTTGTCGATGATAAACGAGATGACGACATCACCAGATGTTCATGATTCTTTGAGAAATTTTAAGGACAATAAAATAATTGAGTTTTATTTAAGTTAAAATAATTTTTATCTAATTAATTTTATTGTTTTGATTACGATTTGAAGGGCTTAGATTGATTTTAAAAAAATCAAAACTTATGTAACTATTAGATCCAAATCTAAAATAACAATTTCTACACGAAAACATAGTATCTCTTTACTTATGGGGCAAAAAAAAATGTCTTTGTAAAAAAGAAAAAAATCATGAAAATCATATTACAGTACTAATCATTACAATGAAAGAATTTGTATACAATACATTCCATCAACCAAAAAAATAATATCTTATATATTTTCTCGGTCCCAAAAAAAAAAATGCACTCCCTTCGTCCTATTATTTTTGCATCTAATTGTCATATTGGGATGTCTCAAATTATTTTCATCCTTTTCATATATGAAAGTTTTTACGTGGTTATAAATTAAAGAAGATGGAGGAAAAAAAAATATTATGAGGTGAGAATTAGAGTTGAAAAAAAATAAATCTAAATTTCCGCGCATCCAATCAATCCTGCAAAATAATGAGACAGAGCGAGTAACATTTTTTTTAGATGGCTCACAAAAACTACAACAATTACTTATTTTGAATTTTTTTTCTTAAAAAATATAGTCAAACACCTCAATTGTATTTTATATCACAATAACTCATCAACTATCATTTCTTCTTCCATTTTTTTTTTCTTCTTCCTCGCACAAAATAAAAAAGGATGAATAAGTTAATTCTATAAAATTCAACACATATATAAAATCCCGCTCCATGTAAAAATATTGCATGTAAAATTCAACACATACACAAATAAGTTAATTTTGAGACATGTTATTTTTTTATTTTTTTTTATTTTTAGAATGCTTAAATGCTTAAATTAATGTACCTATAAAATACCTTCAAATTTTATTTGCATTATAATTGATGGTTTGAGTCAGGTTTTGTTGATTACATAAGACAATTAAAACATTCAAAATGTTTCATATGATATACATATAAATTATATTTAAGTTAATGTAATACTACTATTTATTTTTTTATCATAATCCATTACCGTGCATTGGATGAGTTAATACTCTAGTTCCTATAGCTATAACTTTAAAAGCAGCCATATATGGATAAGCTAATGATTAGCATGTGATCATCTCAAAGGAAGAACTTCTCAGTATCCTAGCTTGTCATAAACTACCAAGGCTAGCTTATAATTCAAATGATTAATGCATCCATGCAGTAGCCATAAAAAACTGTACTTCAGTGACTAACAAAAGCGAGCCTTGATTTTAAGTCTAACAAACCTTCATAAACAGTGATGGAACAGTTTACATAGAAGAAGTCACCCAGGGTACAAAATGCTAATGAATCGGAAAGATCTCGTATACAAATAGTATAGAAGCTAGATAATCAAAGGATCACACTATTGTGCGATCATTGGGAAAAACAAAAATCAAAACACCACATCTCAAACCAAAAGAAGTGTTCTCGAGGTGATGCATATCAGCAACTCAGATTCAAGTTCCAACCACTTCAAGCCTGACGAAGGTTAGAAACACGGTTCAAGTATTTGTAAACTTAGGACGAGATCCAAGTTTCAGAGTCATGAGGAATCTACCTTATTGGCAATGTTGTTCGAGAGCCAGTCCAAACCCTCATACAGCCCTTCACCGGAGGTCGCACAAGTGCTCTGAATATACCTGGATAAAACAGAACAAAGATTAACACCAAGTATGAGGCGTGATGACAACGTCCTTGCATTAGAAAGGGTTCATAACAGAAGACTGTTCTCACCAGTGGCGTTGGCGGAGCGAATGCAGGCCCAGCTTGTCAGTGATTTCAGCAGCATTCATAGCATTTGGAAGATCTTGTTTGTTTGCAAAAACGAGCAGTACAGCATCCCTCAGCTCATCCTGTGCAAACGAGGCAGACAACAAGAAACATAAGATACAAATGCAAGCTCGGAAGAAAATGTTAAATTCTCAGCATATCAACTAAAACACAGACAGGTGAATCTACATTAAACAAAGTATTACAAAAACAAACTACAGACTCAGCCAATGTTCCTAGACGAATAGATGCAACTTTTTGAAAATACATCATTCTGCATGACAGTTATGAGCAGAAAAAATTACCTCATTCAACATTCTGTGGAGTTCATCCCTGGCTTCCACAACACGGTCACGATCATTGCTATCCACGACAAAAATAAGGCCTTGGGTGTTTTGGAAGTAATGCCTCCACAATGGACGAATCTGTATATTACAAAGAAAACATGCATCACCTAAGATATCCATCCAATAGATAAAAGAAGCAAAAATGGAAGCATTTCCAGGATCTCACAGTTTCTTGTATTAAAGAAAAACATGAGCTGATGCCTGAACATATATATGGCGTGATGTATATGAACTAATAATCTTTGACAAGAAAAACTTTGTAGACTTCACAAACCACTTGCTTACTTAGAGATGTGCTTCAAAGGATGGGAAGCCAAACAGATTAACCACAAACATGCACCAATATTTCGATGAATAAAAGCACACAATGTAGTTGGATTCCTCTTGCACAGGTTGTTGATGGTTTTCAAGGGAGGCCAGTGAAGAAATGGGAACAGGCAGATCCACCGCAGATACTATGAACGCCACAGCTCTAGACGACATGCAATGCAGGCAAGAAAATATCTCGGAAACATATTTCGGATGATAGCATGATGGACATATGTAAGCCACAAAATGGCTGGTCTTTCCTGGATATCAGAGAGGGAAAAAAAAAAAACTAAAGCAGGGTGTGACTTGTTAAATATAGCTTATGATTATGCTAAGAGCTGAAGAACTTAGTTGCTGATCAGCACAGGATCGTCCATAAGCACAGAAGAACAGATTAAAATGCAAGAGCATTTGTTCTTAACCCTTGCCAACAAAAAAAAAAAAAAATGAAAAAAGAAGTGTAAAACATTGACAGCCAACAAGTGTAAATATTGTAAATGTGCTACAACAAGGACGTTCATGCTAGCTAACTTAGTATACCTTGTCTTGACCCCCAACATCCCAGACCGTGAAGCTAATGTTTTTGTATTCCACAGTCTCAACATTGAAACCTGCCAGTAAACAAATAAGATCATAGGACACATGATAATTGTGGAATGTCAAACAACATTGATATCCTCAGAGATGCACTTTGGATAGTTGTTATATTTCTAGTTCTCCCATTTTGATGAGCGTTACCCCTACAATCAATCCTCAGTTCTCTTCTAACCTTTACAAGCCATGTGAGAATGATTCAGCCATGATCAGATCTAATCTCAATTGCTCTCATAGGGTCACACATTTTAATAACCAAAGACCGATTTAGAACATTCTATCTCGTGCAATCATCAATATATCTTAACTACATAGCCAACAGGTTAACACATTAAATCCATGACATGACACTCACCAAGCATCATCTACACAACCAACACCAACAAATAATCAAGGTAAATCAATCGCATACCAATAGTGGGAATGGTTGTGACGATCTCTCCGAGCTTGAGCTTGTACAATATAGTAGTCTTACCAGCAGCATCGAGACCTACCATAAGGATCCTCATCTCCTTCTTGGCAAAAAGCCGTCTGAAAAGCTTCGTGAAAGTCAACCCCATTGTTGCTCAACCTCTACAATACAAACACATCAACACATAAGCAACATCACTCCAATCCTCAACAGACAATTATATCACGGCCAGACAATCAAATCCAAAAATCCAGATAAAATCACACAACATAGAACACCACACTACCGTTTCGACCAATATGGTCTATGAGATAACGGTAGCCACAACCACTGCAGGATTACTTTCGACCGAAAACACAAAACACAGATCTCATCTCGCACTCAACAAATCTAGCAAATCAGACTACACAACACGCGAGATCCACAGATCAACGTCTATGATCGGACCCAAACAAGATCTTGATCATCAATATAAAAATATTGAACAAATCCAAGCCAGATCCACAGATCCGATTCGGTAAATCATCTCACAGGAAGCAAATAGTTTCCATTTCCCTTCGATCTCAAAATTAGGGTTCATAAAACAGATCAACAATCATTAAGTCACACACCACAAATCTACAACACAACATCATCAATTCTCGACACAGATCCAAGATTTTTCAACACAGGCACCTAAACGTACAATGGGTCCAAATCGATCGAGAGAGAGAGGATTACAGAGACGAAGATGGCGATCAATGGATCAAGGGAATTTGAATGCGATTCGAGTGAGGCGATTCGATGATCGCCGTGCGAGGAGGCGATCTGATTTCTGCGATGTGCGTCAGATATGGGGGAGTGATTGTTAAATGCTCCTTGGCGTGAGGGCATTTATAAATGGGCCGATGGGCCCAGGTAAGTGGACGGCGAGGTGGTGATGATAAATGATGATGATAACGGCGTTGATGGGTGGTTTGCGTTGCATTGACGTGGACCGTTAAAAAGTTTTGTGTAAGTCGGCTGGCTGGATCATTTTTGTGCTCATGTCCATTGAATTTAAGCGTATTTTCGCAGAAGTACTTATTTTCGTGCGAAAATAATTCTAATTCTTGTTGGTCAGAACGTGATCCTAATTGTTTCTTCTTATAATCCTTCGTGTCATAATAACAACGCAACGTTACATCATCATTATAATATTCAATATGTATTTTAAAGAGTTTCGTTATTTCTGTTAACGATATAATAAAATTATATCATTGGTTCAGGATTTAAATACATAATTTAAATTATAATTAATGTTTCACGATAATTTGTATAACACGATGTTTGATCGTCCCGTAAATAATTCGTAACACAAATAATTTTATTACTTATATAGACGCAAGTTGTGTTACTATGGGACGGAGGACGTATAATGTAACTTAACATTTTTGTTTATAATGATAACATATTTTTTTGTTTTTTTTTTTTTGAATGAGGAACATATGCTTTTTTAATTGGGTAGCACAAGTAATGGTTCGCAATTGCTTTTTGACATTCATTTTTATCTCATAACATCAGAAAAGAAATCACCTTCTCGGAAGGCAATTTTCAACCAACTAAAGTCGCTATTAGAGGAAGCATGCCCACACCAGCCAAAATCGCTTCTTCGAAAAAAGATTTCTTACTCCATAAAATCGCTATCTTAAGAAGGGTTTTCTGACATTTTAAAAGTGCTATTCTCAATGATGATTTTTTATGAGGTGATAAATTTATTAAAAGCTTATTTTTTCTCGATCACACAAACGTTTAGGAAACAGATCCGATTTTTCTTGTATCAGAATTTAATATTTGAATTTGGTTTTGTTTTTCTTAATTTAAACGTGCGTTGAATAAGTTGAAAATTTTGAATCAGTTTCCTTTATATTCTGTTTTTTAAAATTAATCTGTAACTTTTTCATGTCATCATCTATGTATTATGTATATTTTTTCTTATAAATGTTTAAAACTAATTTCTTCCATTGGATTTTATATCATATTATTTTATTATATATAATTTTTATCTGAGATTATAATTCACAATAAACAACAAATTTTCTATTATGACATTTGTTAAAAGAAAATTGCTTCTTGAAGTGACGATTTTGTAGTGTAAGAAAACACTTTAGATTGACGTGGACACGTTTTACTTGATATGGATTTTAGTTATTGGGAAATGGCTTCCTCATAAGTTGATTTCTCTCTAAAAAAAAATTACTATCAGTGTGAAGAAATTGGACGTCAATCGGATGTTCACGGTCACTCTATCTCCTGAAGGATAATATTAATCTCGAGCCGATGACGCTGTACAAAGTCGCGATTACTTACAAACGAAATGGGAGAAGCGTTGCATTTCTCCAGTCATCTTCACATCTCTTCCCAAAAATTGGCGAGGAACACTCGGATTCTAAAGCCGATGATCAGGAAACAAGTCGAAGGCGACGCAATTCGCTAAATTTGATGGACGATGTCGCGATCACAGGAACACAAAACCACGAAGGCCGAATCAATTCTTTACAGGAAACGCTATGCGGGAGATCTCACATCTTAACCGTTCAAAATCTGCCTTTTCTCCGTAGGTACGTCCCAATTCCTCACGTGTACTTACTCAACTGTCGGACATTTGTGACGATCAGTGAGACATAAAGTATGCAACATATGTGACGACTAGTAAAATAGGCATTGAGGATGTTCTCGATATTGTATCTACACTCGAGACCAATTTATAATCGGTGAAGACAGTTCGATCTATTTACAACGTATTTGAATTCAATGCAAGTTTTTTTATTATTCTGTCTGTGAACTCACTAAAGGACTCTAATCTGTGTTCAAGGGTATGGCATTGACAGGTACAACGAAACAAAATGAACCTGTTTCAATTTTGTGGAAGATATATCAGAGCCTGAAACAGAAGTGCTGACTATGGATTGCACCAGAGACTGCCCACTAAGCTATGTGTTCCACTACAAGTATATGATTACTCTGGGATCTAGTAGTGTAGTAGTTCACCTCCCTAAGATACGAAGAGAAACTTATTACGAATAAATGAATCTGGAGTCGTCACTTATGCGAAATGATGAATGCACATGCTTAAATATCGAAAATGATGGCGAAAAAACCAATGCTAAGGATCATGCCTTAGCTAAAGGTAGCATCTAGATGCTCTAGATTATACGTGATCACCGTGATTTTGCTATTCGTCCTAGAAGCACCATTGTATCTTGGTGTCTCTCAAACTGACTCCAGTCCCTGATTTGGTTGCTCCTTATGGGTCGCCTTGATAATGATATCCTCCTCACTGCTTCCCTTGGTGTCTACCTCCAACGTTGCCTTGCTCTCCTTCTTGGTGTCCTCCTCGGACGTTGCCTTGCTCTCCTTCTTTTTGCCCCATAGGACAGTGTAGAGTCCTAGTACGATGAGAAACGACCCCACAGCACTAAAATTGCAATATGAACACCCACATTAGACATGGATCCAGGATAATCTTGCCTTACTGATGACGATTTGTTCCTATGAAGACCAGGAACATATGGTTCTGTATGCATAAGGAAGAATATGTGCACTTACGTTCCGACAAATAGCTGCTCATTTAGCAATGCCCAGCTCAAGACTGCCACCATGATAAGCAACAAAGGGCTGAAGACGGACACATACAACGGTCCTTTCCTTTGGATGGTCCATGACATTAGGCAAAAATTTACAGCCGAGGACACGATTCCCTGAAATTAAGCATATTAGATATGACACCGGTTAGTGAAAGCAAAACGTCGGAGATAAGTAACTATCAATTGCATTCAAATATATCTGTTTAAGATTCTTGAACACCTTAAGAAGTTTGGAGATGCTTGAGATTACTGCTTACCGTGTAGAGGCTGGCCGTGAGTCTTATGTGAGATGCTAGAGACCATTTAGCTGCCTTGTGCTGTGTACATGCAGCAACAACGAAGCATTCGATGCTTGCCATGAAGCACATCAAGGCCGTGCTCGTGTATGGTGCTGAAAACTCCTTACTCAGCTTAGCCCGGAAACAAAATAATGAGTCCCTCAGATCATCTTGGTCATGAGACAAAAGATGAAATTTGAAGAATAGTAAAGGCTCCAGCATATGGTAGGACAGGATGAAAGACTATATCCGTCAAGACTGAATCATGTGTCCTAGACACTCTTGAAGTGAGTGTCCAACTTATGAACAACGAAACAAAAAAACAAAAATTCAGAATTCAGCCAGAAGAATAAAGACTACTTAGTTACCTGCACTATGAACCATGAGGACCATGAAATTGTGCTAGCTAGGAGCACTAATGGTCCCGAGAAGAAGTTTAACTTGGCATAGCTCTTCCTTTTCTCTGAGTTAACTTGTAAATACTTCCATTTTATTCCTGATTTTCCTATATCAAGTGTGTGTCCGTGATAGAATGATAGCAGCATTGCGCCCCCAACGCACAGCAGCGTGCCCAAAACCTTAGCCTGCCCTGATCTGCTCTTTATTCCCACTGACTCCAAACTGTTCAATTTTCAAGTTAATGAAAAGCGCTCAACAGCAAAATGTGATCATTACAGTGAAAGTGATCTGTTTGTTTGACAGGTGAACGAATTGGAAAGAGAAGAGTACCGGAAGAGAACAGCGAGTACGAATGTATAAGACCCGGAGTCTGTTGCCAATAGCACAAGCTATCGTCGCCGTGCTGTTCTTCAGTCCGGTGAAGTAGAGTATCTGATTTATGCTTGCCCTGACATGATAGCGCAGGTAATATTTCAGAACTTGGCACTGAAGGCTTCATATAATCCTATCATGCTGCTACTCTTTTACTAAGTTTTTATTCTCTTATATGTTATGCTTTAGACCTAAATCTCGATGAACAGTTCCACAGCTTAGTTAAGGTAAAAATGTAATCTGCACTTATGCCTTCACTGACACACAAACAATAGAATATCGGTGCGAATATATTAGACGATTATCTAATGTTCAAACCGAAGGTCGCATCCTAAAAGGAAACAGAGAAAGATCCAGAGTAGTATCTTCTTGGTAATCCTCGGCCTTGTTTTCCTACATACAAAAACAATGAAATCAATTTGTAAATGCTAACTTATAAAAAGTACTGGATTAAGTAACATACGCGAAAAAAAGAGTTTTACCCTTAAAAGAGGGGCAATTGTCCGTACACCCAAAGAATATACGCACTCAATGATGATTAACCACATAGTTGTATGTAATTAGATCGGTTGATTTAGAAAGCAAGGGTTTAGATTGAAAGTTACATATGTTCTCGCATAGGTGACATTACAAGACATGTAAGTTAATTAATGATCATTATTCACTAGTTAACATTAAGCTTAACCTGAATTAAGTGCAGTTGACTATATATCTGCCACGGCCGAAAACTATAAAAGTTCGTGCAAGCAAACGATGTAAACCAGCTCATATCACACATTACATGAGTCATGCACAGGTGCAGTTATCCACATCTTCCCTTTTCAACTGTTTTTTTTCTTCTTCCTATAATCAGGAAAAGAGAGAAAAAGGCCCAAAAAACAGGAGGAAAAAAAAAAAAAAAGACAAAAATATTGCTTGCTAGCTGGTTCTCGATTTCTTGAAACGGTAGATCATTGGCTAATTTGTCCACTTCCAGCTGTTTCGTCACGCTTCTTATAAGGTCCGTTGTGATGGTTTCATTGCGCTTTTTTTTTTTTTGTTTAATTACATTCGTCGAGAACATACATACTCGAACCAATTATTTTCAGACGCATAGAAAGCCACTTCATACCTGAGCCTATTAATAACATTAATTAATAAACATTCTCAACCTAGTAAGATTAGTTTTTATTAATGATTTGTTGTTTCAATTGTACTTTCACCTAGTTGTCCCAAAAATTTCTACTACTATGGTCATTAATTCAAAGGTTGGAGAGGGAAAACGCATATAGCTAGCCATGCATGGTGATCACTCCTTTGATATCACGGTGTAACCACGAATGTCGTCTTGAAATAATTGTCATGATCTTTGAGACCAAGTTACGATGAAACAATTGATTTTTCGATATGCTATTCCGCGTATTGGAACAAACCGTGATGCAAAAAAATTGTCTATTTTAATTTGCAGACGTAACAAGTTAAAACCAATGTTTATAACTTATAAGCACTAATCGAATTCAAAGATGAAGTAATAATTCTTGATCACTAACCTTTCGAGGAAGTAAGCCAAAGGAGAGATGACGAAGGTGGCAAAGAGCTGACGGTACGCGACGAAGATGAAAGGGTCCATGCCGTCGTCCATGGCGAGCTTGGCGACGATGTTCATCCTGGCGTACCCTAGCTGCACCACCAGCATCGCCACCAGCAGCAAAGCACCTCCGCCACCTGCCGACGCTGCCATGGAGCTGCCGGCTTAGGAGGAGTGCTTGTAGAAACAGATTGAACAGAGTAATGTAGCAGCTGTGTATGAGAAACAAAGAGTACATGCATTTCCTATTTGTAGGGAGTGATGCAAGGTGGTGGAGCACGTTGGCTACGAATAATATGGGACATAGAAAAACTCACATTTTCAAAACATCACTTTTATTGATCATGTGTTTCAGTGTTTCAATGAATTCGATTATCATATGTATGAAGGATTTTCTAGTTTTTTTTTAAATTTATATTATGATTAATATCTGAGGATAAATCTTTGTAAAAATTTGAGTAAGTTTTCAACGGTAATCCAAATTTTGTTTGAGTGCCTATCCTTGTGGAAAAGACTGAAAGTTCCTCAAGAGACTTCGTTGCACCTATAGAACCATCGCGTGCATACTCTTTGACAGTCTCTCTTTATTATGCTTAGGATACTGTCAAGTTCTCATCACTAACCAATCAAATGCAATATCTATCATCGAAACGCATAGCAACATGCATGAGATACTCAACCTATGCATCAAAGTCCTCGAATACACAGATTTCGCGCCTCATTCGCCAGGGGCAAATCCACAATGCAAGCAAACTGTTCTAAGAAATGCTCAAAAGGGATATCGCTTCCTGGAACTCCATGATCGCCGGTTACTTCCAGTGCCATCGTCCGCGAGAAGCCCCACACCTGTTCGACGAAATGCCAGAGAGAAACATCGTTTCTTGGAACAATTTAGTCAGTGGGTATGTGAAGAGCGGGATGCTGAGGGACGCAAGGAAGTTGTTCGATGAAATGCCGGAGAGGAATGTTGTTTCGTGGACGATGATGGTGAGAGCGTATATGCAGGAATGTATGGTGTTGGAGGCGGAGAGGTTGTTTGAGCTAATGCCGGAGAGGAATGTGGTTTCGTGGACCGTGATGTTGGGAGGGTTGATTCGGGCGGGGCGTGTCGACAATGCAAGGAGGTTGTATGACAGGATGCCGGAAAAGGATGTGATTGCGAGGACTAAAATGATCGCTAGGTATTGCCAAAAGGGACGGTTAGTTGAGGCGCGTGAATTATTTGATGTGATGCCGAAGAGGAATGTGGTTTCTTGGACTACTATGATTGATGGGTATGCGAGGAACGGGGAAGTTGATGTGGCCAGGAAGCTTTTCGAGGTGATGCCTGACAAGAATGAGGTGACTTGGTCTGCTATGATGATGGGTTACAGTCAATGCGGGCGTATAGAGGAGGCCTCGGAGCTTTTTGCGGGGATGCCAGTGAAGTCGGTTGGTACTTGTAATGGAATGATTATTGGGTTCGGACAGAATGGTGAAGTGGCGAAGGCAAGAGAGATATTTAATAGCATGAGCGAAAAGGATGATTGGACTTGGAGTGCTATGATAAAGGTTTATGAACGGAATGGGTTCGAATTGGAGGCATTGCGTATGTTTTCAGTCATGCAACAGGAAGGAATACGTCTTAATTTTCCTTCATCGATCAACATTCTTTCAATCTGTGCGAGCCTAGCAAGTCTTGATCATGGTAGGCAGATGCATACGGAGTTGATTAAAGCACAGTTCGATGCCGATGTGTTTGTTTCCTCTGTTCCCATCACGATGTATGTAAGGTGTGGTGACCTTGTTAAGGCAAGACTAGTGTTCAACAGGTTTGCTTTGAAGGACGCAGTCATGTGGAACTCCATCATCACGGGTTATTCCCAACATGGATTAGGAACAGAAGCTTTGCAACTTTTTCATGAAATGTGCTCCGCAGGCTATGCACCTGACGAAGTGACATTCGTCGGAGCGTTATCAGCCTGTGGTTACTCGGGAATGGTCAACAAAGGACGTGAAATATTCGAATCTATGAAATCAAAATACATGGTAAATCCTGGAATGGAGCATTATGCTTGCATGGTTGATTTGCTTGGACGAGCTGGACTTATGACTGAAGCAATGGATTTGTTGAATAGCATGCAAATAGAAGCGGATGCTATGGTTTGGGGTGCTTTGTTAGGAGCTTGCAAGATCCATATGTTAGGAGCTTGGCTGAAGTAGCTGCAAAGAAGCTTGTGATACTTGAGCCAAGGAATCCAGGGAATTATGTTCTGTTGTCAAATATTTATGCATCGAAAGGGATGCGGCACGATGTTACTGAGATAAGGAAAAGAATGACGAAATTGAAAGTGCGCAAGTCTCCTGGTTGTAGCTGGATGGAGGTAGACAAGAAAGTACACGTGTTTTCCGGGGGAGACAGTGAGGCTCATCCTGACCTCCCAATGATTCTGAAGACATTAGAGAATCTAGCCGGGAAATTAAAAGAAGCAGGATATCAAGCAGACGGTAGCTTTGCGCTACATGATCTGGATGATGAAGACAAGGCACTCACTATGGGATATCATAGTGAGAAACTTGCAGTCGCCTTTGGGCTCTTGAAACTGCCCAGTGGACTGCCTATTCAACAACAACAACAACAAATCAAGCCTTTATCCCATCAAGTGGGGTCGACTACATGAATACGACGGCGTCATTCCAATCTGTCATGCACATCATTTTCTGTAAGATTAGTGGAATGCCTATTCGTGTGATGAAAAACCTACGTGTATGCGGAGACTGCCATTTGGCTATCAAGCTAATAGCAAAGGTTACTGGTCGGGAGATTATACTTAGAGATGCTAATAGATTTCATCATTTTAAGGATGGCTCGTGCTCTTGTAGAGACTACTGGTAACTCTGTGTTGAGGTTGTTGTCATATGAATGCATTAATGTGATGGATCTCCTGACGAAGCTGCTTCTGAGAATAAATAGATGAATGAACAAGTCTCATTTGGCAAGCTTCACCATGCAGAAAGAAAGCTGATCTCACGGCTGCCAAGCAAGAACTATTAAACTTCAGAATTGCCAAGGAAGAGAGCTAGTTGGATTATGAAACGATCTTTCGCCTTAATTGACTGTCAGGAACGAGACGCATCCTGGATTGACATGTATGGTATCTGAATGACAAAGCAGAATCCAGATAAGGCAGCTGTTCGGAGTGTGCATTATTATACTCAATACTTCATCATTCGTCCGTTTGAACAACTCTTGGATACAGGGTGTTCAGAACAAATTCAGGACCTGGATTTTGTTGCAATTTTTTGGACTTTGGATTACAGAAAATAATGGCGGCCCTAGATGATGGCATAGCTGATAAAATTCTAAGGCGTAATATGTTGGCATGCATTCCTTCAAAAACTATGTATGTTGTCCACCACTTGCTGTTTTATGATTATACGATACGTCTCAAATATCTGGTGACTGATTAAACTCATTTCCCCTTTTCCCCTGTTTCTGATTGTGATGCTGTACTAGGTGAAAGCAATGGATTAGTATGAATACTGATGAAAGTACAGAGGCAGGTGTGCTATGTGTGGCTTCTACAAGATATCCTGCATTCTCCAGTAGCATTTTACCGCATCACCTGGCTGGAGTGGAAAAACACACTGGTAAATATTATATCTTCACTGCCCTTTGTTATGAAACATACTTGATATTTATTGATGAGCTGCTGAATTTACCCAATCTTACCATGGTGATCAGTATTTGCATGCTGGCAAGCAGCCTCTATCTTTCCCTTTGGTTTCACCTGGTTGTATCAGAGTAAAAAAAATTTTTTCTTGTGCTTCTTACGGCTTAGGATTAGGATCAACTTGAAAATTCATTGTTCAAATTCTATCAGCTGGCTCTTTGCTCTTTTCTCAATCATCCAATCGATACCCCCTCAGAGAGTACTAGTGAGTTGGCTAGCTTGTGAAAGGAAAAAGATCCTACGCACACCATATTCTTTTATTAATCATCTCCCCTTGTTTTCAGCAACTTGTTTTCGGAAAAGATCCAAAGCTTGTTTCGCCAGGAATGTGAAATCCTCAGACCAACCAGGATTTTAATTCCTCGTACTGATCAAATAAATGTACATGACAGATTAGAATGGCGCCGTCGTATTCATGTAGCCGACCCCACTTGATAGGATAAAGACTTGATTTGTTGTTGTTGTAACCAAATAAATGTTCTGTAGATTCCTGTACAGCTTTTCCATTGGTAGTGGTTTTGTTTTCTTGTTTTGCTCTTTGGGAGGATTCTATTTTTAAGTTGCCTGTTAAAAATCACTTTAGATTGATTCCTGCATTTTTCTTTCTACTGTCTTCGAATCTGTCTGGAGCATTATGGATGAAAAATTCTGCTAACAATTAGTACTAGTTTGATGGAAGATAAAAGACAGACTGTGTGATGCTACTTCTGCATTTTACATCATTTAACTCACTAGCCTGATCTGAATGGTAGCGAATTATTGTTTGAAGTTGGATTCTCATGACATGATACTCAAGAGGGGTTCATACATTTTTTTTTTTTTTTTTTTGTCTTTTTATATGGCTTGCCTTTTCCTTTTGAATCTCAAACCGCTAGTTATGGTTTTGGTTATAGAAAACGGCTTGATCTGTATGGTTTTAGTTTTTCCTCCTGCTTTTTTGGTCAGGAATATGAACACCATGTTTATTCCTGCTAATCACCGTGGATTAGTAAAAAAAAAAAGTAAAAAGAAAAAAAAGGAGATTTCCGGGACTCTGAGATGAGGCTTCTCGGTATCATTCTGTAGCTAATAGTTGTCAAACCCTGAGTAAATTCTGGATTGGGAAAGTTCCAAAAATGTTTACCCTAGGATGCTCTATTTTATTCTACATATATGAAGCTATATTAGCTGAAATCTGATCTTATTCTCAGGATGCACGCTTAATCAACTCTTACAAGGAGAGATTGAGATCTATGTCTATACCACGATTTTCATTTCCTCCGTTGTGTTTCTTTGTCCTAGACGAGCTATCTTCTTTTGCAGGATCACTTGAAGAAAGAACCTCCAGGACAAAATCTTCAAGATTAAAGGATGGCTGCCAGATGGGGGCAGTTCCCTGCTGATCTTTGTCTGCTGTTTTCGTCTTCTGTTCATGCTTTCGAATCACAGGAACCAATGAAGCACGGAGATCCCTGGAGCTTTTAATCAAGGCGAAGAACATTTCTGCCTTTGCATCCTCGTCTTTCCCATCTCTACTCATCATCAGCTTCCTCTTCTTGACCTTGGCAGCCCCTCCTGTGTCGACCCTGCATGGACCTGCACGCATGACTGCTTATGCGGACGGACTGAGGATGGCTTCTCAGTTACTTCATATTGAACTAATTGTGGAGAGCAAAGATTGGAACAGACTTCCTTAACTACCCAATATAATACATTCTGTGGACATTGAGAAACGAAGTCGCTGCACTCATAAAAGCGCTGCCTTGGTCCAAATATTCTGTCAATTCTATTCGAGTAAGCGATTGCTAACTTGATTGCAAAACTTGGTGGATATGTGGTAGAGTGTGGCTGTAATTAATTGCTGTAGATTGTGCAGTAGGCTTTGGAGGTGGCAAAACTTGATGGGGAAGATGGAGTCGGCTGTGCGGCTATTGGCATCACGAGCTGCGTCACTGCCTATATGATGAGATGCTTTCGCCCACTGTACAGGTGTCCTCTTAATCTTTGTATAATTTCTTTTGTGGGTACACTCTGATTGAATATCCTTTTTTGTAACGACATAGTAGTATCTGGTGAATCTGTTTCCAAATATGAGCATTATTTCTTTCGATCCTATGATAGTCACAGAATCCATGGGGTTGAATTCTATTGCTTTCCTTTTCATTAGGTGGGTGAATCTGCATACTGTGTCTTTCATTGGAATAAAGCCAGGACCATGAACTTGAGCGTAGCTTAGTGCCTTGACGGAGACGGCATCTTTTTCCGTGTTGGCGAGGGGATAATGATCCTTAAAGTGGTCCTTGCAATCCAGTTATAGATTATGGTTCATAAAACAAGAAATTGTTGTCAGGAATGCTGGTGCTTCACAAGATTATTAAGAGTTAATCAAGTTGTAACCGTATAAAAGCATTTTCGGGAATCCTGTACTATGTTCAACAGAAATAGAAGTGTTTGATCCTTCAGAACAGAGCTGACATATCTTGTCATGCTGAACTCGAGAATACTGAATACATCAGATTACTGATCTAGGTATAAAGATGAAGAAGATGACTGCACCAAGAAATAACTCTTCTTTGTGATGCGCCATGTTATCAGGTATCCTGGCGCTGCTTAAAAAAAACAATGGAAGTGAACAAGAGAGCAAACACCTAGACGTAATTTTCAGCTTCTGGTTTCTTTGAATTCCAGATCCAGGTCCAACTCAATCTCCTCCAGCTCCTCTCTCTTTTCATATATCGTCTAATCCCTTATTTATAGTCAAATACTGTTGGTAAATGAGAAGAATCTAGCGCTTATCCGTTTTACAGTCGTTGTAACTCTCTCTCCCTCGACCATTAATCTAGTTTAATTATCAAAATTATGTAGGCTTCATAAATTGAGAGAATTTTTCAAAGAATTATCGAAAAATCATTGTCCATGGCATTCTCCACCAAAAAATTGCAGTATTGAAAATTATGTATTGATTCAGACCTCTCTTGTCCGCACTCGACAAGCGATGTGATGTCATATTCCTCGCCTTTTGAAGCCGGCCCTTATTATGTCAGCTTCATTTGTTGATCCAATCTGGGCCATGATATAGTTGTGAATAGGAGTAAAGAAGAATGATGAGAATTGAGAACATATGAAAGCAAGAAAGAGATAGGGACACACATAAGCTATAATGCCAGCTTTGATTATTCAATACCACTCCTCACGTTCCACACGAGCAGCACATGGAAATCTAAGCAAATCTAACCAAAAAATTCAGGCAAGCCAATCCTCATTCTTCATCCCTATCATCAATGTTTCATTTGTTTTGCATTATCAATATCATAATCTCTATCACACTTTAGATTAAACAGTAGAAAAACTCAACTTTACAACTATTTTGGCTTTGGTTTCTTAGCAATGATATAGACAGTGACCCAGGACTCTAAATCTTTGGATAGCGTTGAGGATTGTTACAAGGTATTTCAAGTTCATCTCCCTTCCTCTCACATACAGAATTTTTGACATAGAAAAGTTTCAGTCTCCTTTGCAGGTTCTGTTTCTGGGTTTTGGTATTGTTTGTTGCAATTTGATTCAGTTGCTGATCTTTGATGTTGTCTTCTTTTAGTCATAACCCATTTCAATTTGCAGCTACTTAAGAGATGGGTATAAGTTATTTTTTAGTTTTGAGGTTCCGAGTGCTGGAACTTGGTGATTTGATTCGTGTCTTCATTCCAGGGTTGGCTTGGTATTGACGTATTGTTGATGAACATTTGAATTCATGTTTTGTACTTGCCATCGTGCTGAGTTTACGTTATGATAACCTTGTGGATCGTTTGCCTAGTTCTACCAATTCTTCATTGCTTTTCAGCATGTCCAAAATTCGGAAAATTGAACTTTTGTGGAACTACCACTGTTCTATCAGTTCTATTATATGGCAGATTGCTCCCTGTTTGTGTAGGAACTACCACTGTCGAGAATTTTTATTTCCTTGTTTATTTGACATGTTAGGATTAGCAGATGTTTGATGCTAATATTATATGAGATGGCAGGAGTTTGAAGGAATCTGTATTTAATATACATACATCGGCCTTGAACTGAAGAAATGTTGCTTGGTCCAGGTGCAGCACGGTTCTCCTCCATACCAGAAATAACAAATCGTAGATCTTAACTCGGAGACATGGGGTCAGAAGGGCCAACTCCAGTTATCCTACACGTAACAGGGTTCAAGAAATTCCATGGTGTTTCTGAGAATCCAACCGAGACAATTGTCCGCAATGTACCTCAGTACCTGGAGAAGAGAGGGCATCTAAAGGACTTCATTCTCGGAAGCTGCACCATTCTTGAGACGGCAGGACAGGGAGCCCTTCCTGCCCTAAACCAGATGTTTCAATCTGCAATGAGCCGCAAGGATGCCAACTCATCAAGCTCTGGGCTAACCATTTTGGTATGAGACTAACTTGTTTCTGCTTCACTTGTCATCTACACTTGTCCACTTTTCATCTGATGTGGATACCAGTCTTGTTTAAGCGAGGATGACTTTGAAAATGATTGTTGGCTTGCTGAGGTTGTCATGCTTGGATTCCTGGATTTTTGTCTTCTGTATGCATATGTTATGTGTGGAGTGGTGATTACTTGAAAATCTTTTCTTAGTTACACCTCGGAGTAAACAGTGGTGGAACAGGGTTCAGGATTGAACGACAAGCTTTCAATGAAGCTACTTTCCGCTGTCCGGATGAGATGGGTTGGAAACCTCATGTGAGGCGCTTATTCTATAGAAATTATGTTGCATTTTGTATGTTATCTTGCAGGTCTTGTTAAGTCTGTCTTATATCTTTTCACTTGGTTAATAGTGTTTTCTTACTCTGCACAGAAAGCCCCTATAATTCCTGAAGATGGAGGGATTTCTCATACCCGCAAGGTACAGCATAAACCCATCTTCATTTGTTTTTCTCTGTTTTCCAGCAGGAGATATATTCTTTGAGTTCGTTGATCATCTGCTGTATTGCCTCAGAACTTAGTGAATGGGGACTCGACTCCTTCCTGGCTCTTCTCGATATAATTGTGTTATTCCCTTGCTTGCAGACGTGTCTTCCGGTTCGACAGATCACTACAGAGCTGGCGAAGAAAGGTTATGAGGTCATGGCATCAGATGACACCGGCCGTTTCGTTTGCAATTATGTATACTATCAGTCTCTCCGATTTGCGGAGCAGAATGGGATGAAGTCGCTATTTGTACATGTGCCTCTCTTCTTTACTGTAGACGAGGAGACCCAAATGCAATTTGTAGCTTCTTTGATGAAGGTTCTTGCATCCTTGTCTTAATGGAGGCATTCAACCATGTTTGTTGCTTTCACATCTTCGTATCCGGAGGAACCACCGCTTGTCTACCCTGTGTCATGTATGATACTTACTATGTCCGATTAATAATCTGAGATGGAATGATTGTGTAATTCCAAGGTCATTTAATCGGTTGCTGTGTGATTCTCCTCTAATCTGAGATCGATGTTGTCAGTCTTCGTCACCAAGGTTTTCACCATAATGATTGTAGCAGGCATGATGATGGACATGTTTTCGGGACCTCTACTCACACCACAATACACCAGCCCTTGGTTCCTGAAAAATTCGTTCTAGTTCTTTGTTCCAGATCCGAACAGATCATCAGACAAACAATGGAGAGCCAATTTGCAAATGTCATACAAGACACCGAGTTGTACCATCCAAGAGTGGGAACTAGTAATCCGAGATCAAACATGGTTTAGGCGGCATAACATTCAATTTCTCACAAACAGGCTTTTGCGCAACAGAGATACAATGTGGGTCACATATTTGATCCCTCCATTCAACGAAACAAATGTAGACGAAGGAACGCAACACAGCTTCTGATATATAACAACGCTTCACTTGGTACACGTTTTCAGTTAAATAATTATAGCCCCAAGTATGGGCACTGCTTTCTTGCGTGCACCGGAATCAACTTCCTGAGCATCTCCACCGACAAACCTTTTAATTCTTCATAGCACACGCATAAACAAGAAAATGCAATGGTAAGAGTCTTCACAATGCAGCAGTACCGGTAGAAAGGAACACTAAATAAGTAAACAAGTGAGACTCCTACCATGAGGCTTGAAGTTGAACAATGGTGGAAGGTAGCGTCCACTTGGAAGGCGCGCATTGGGATCGCGCAGTTCATCAAAGAAAGGATGCACCAAGGCATCTAACTGCAACACAGTCGAAAACAAGCAACACTCAGCAATGACAAATAATTAAAGCGACTCTAGTCGCTGAACACATCTCAATATGCCCAGCACAAGTAAACCGGGGTTCAACAACGAATCGAAAGTTTCAAGTTTAACTCTGTGTCAAGCAACAGGGGAGTCACAAGATGGAGGATATCAGCAACAAGCAATGACAGGCACCTCAATGAATACTAATCAATAAATTGAAGCATGGAGTTTCCAGCAAACACTAGCCGTGAGGTTTTGTCAGTAAATTTCGAGTCCAACTACCAACTGCCGTCTGTAATCAGCATTTTCCGATTACTAAAAGCTCAATAACCTCAAGATTCCACAGGCCCGGCACAAAAATCATGGTCTTACTTTTTGTTCCCCAAGTAGATTTACATATTCCACGACATTCGCATCCGCATGATTCTCTATGGGAGTAGCACTACTTTTTTGACACGCGAGGAAAAAATAATGCGAGAGAAAATCACGCCACGGTACAGGGTCCTGCTACAAACTTACAGCTGAGCATCGCAGGTCAGGAGAGTATTGAAGCAGCCGTGAAACCAAGTCCACTGCTTCAGGAGGCATCCGCTTGTGAAATATCTGTAATAGAAAATACCAAGCGGAAAACCATTGAAGCGTTAAGAACAGAATCCATAATTACATATAGTGTGTACGAAAATTAACTAATTAAGCTTATCAAATTTTACCTTGTGCCACGGATGGGCCTTGATTTGGGGAAATTTGAACTCCGTGTAATTGGGGTTCATGCACTTAATTTCCTCCCTAGTGGGTGTTCCCAAAACCTGCAATATGAAAAATCATCATTGAAGATGCACAAATGTCAACTGTAGTGCATCATAGGCCAAATCGATAAGAGCCAATTGTACAACAGTGAAATATGCTTACAAAGTATTACTTGCCAAAAAATATATTTAAAATATAATTAGAATACCTTTATAATCTCAACAAGCTGATCAACTCCACTTTCACCAGGAAATAAAGGCTGAAATAAAAGCGAGGTGCAAGTGTCAGAAAAAAAAGGTGCAAGGCATAGATCCAGAAAGCAGTATATGATATTTACATTCACAGAAACCTTACATGTCCAAGAAGCAGTTCAGCAAAGACACAGCCAACAGACCAGATATCAATGGCCGTGGTGTACTCAGTTGCCCCAAATATAAGTTCGGGGGCTCTGTAGTATCTAGAGCAAATATAAGAGATGTTGGGCTCCCCTTTTATCTGAATACAACAAAGAAAACCATACAACATGTCTCAAATGAAGTACAGGAATAGATAGTTCCAAGAGAAGGAAGGGATTACTTCCCACTTACCAAGACTTTGGCACTTCCAAAATCGCAAAGTTTAACCTGGTGGGTATGAGGATTGACCTACAAGGACAGGACCAAGGAAAGTAAGAAACACAACGATACAAGGTTAGACCGGTGGAGAGGTAAAAGAGGAAAAGCGAGGAACGGAAGGAAATGGAGAAGAAAACACACTATGCTAAACCGCTCCGCTACACATATACTCCATGCATCTACATCCCTAATGCAGAGTCCTCAAAAGAGGCAACCAACAAACTTGAAATAACTGCCATTTAAGTATCAGTGTAGACCTAAAGAGTGCCACAAATGCTTTATGCAAGTGCAGCTACATACCAGGAGATTTTGGGGCTTGATGTCACGATGACAAACACCGATGCAACAATGAATGTATGACAATGACCTGAATATCTGCAATTTTAAGAAAAGAAAACTGATTAGCAACCATGGATGAACATATTATTAATGCAGGGAAGATGTAGAAAGGAACTGGACAAACATCCAAAATTCCAAATGCTCACTTGAGCAAAGCAATACCAAAAAACATGAACCAAGGTGTCGATACAAAGACTACAAGCAAACTACCTGATAAGTATATAGTTTAACATAAATCAGTGGCATTCGTTGGTTCAACTTGTTATAGTGCTTGATAACCCGATGCACTGTTTCAGGGACATACTCTAGGACCAGGTTGAGATAAAGTTCATCCTTATCCGTGGTAGAAAAGAAACAATGTTTCAATGAGACCACATTAGGGTGATCGAGAAGACGCATTGTCTGCAGCTCACGGTTCTTGTATCTCTTGTCTTGAAGGACCTTCTTTATGGCTACAGTTTCTCCTGTCTCTAAGCACTTGGCCTATACAATCGTGTCAAATAAAATGAGTGAACGAACAAAACCAACCAAAAATAATATATCAGCACAAATGAAAGGGTCAAAACCCACCTGGAACACAACTCCAAATGATCCATGTCCGACCACACGCTCTGCCATATAGCTAATAGTCTGGAATCCAGGACAGAAAAGTTGAAGTTCAGAAAACCGATGGTAATATGGAAGGGGAAATGGGAGGTGATGCGGCAGTTGTCAAGTTCGTTGTTGCGGTCCTTTTTCCAAAACATTTTTTCAAATTTGATTTCGAATATTTCAAATAATAAATCATTGAATTTGTATAATTTGTATAGTGAAAACTCCTATGGCAATAGCTATTTAGCAATTGCTTGCACCACAAACACTTTCCCCAATATGGAAAAGAGAAATACATTGATATCAATAGATGACCTTTTCAAAAAAAGCAAAGAAGAAGAAGAAGAGGGGTAAACAGAAGAGAAAACAACCAAGAAGATGGTCATGAACTTATCATTTGACACATAACAGGACTTTCAAGCATAATGGTGTATCCAAACGACATAACAGGACTTTCAAGCATAATGGTGTATCCAAAGTACGGTCTGAGAATCTGGCTCATCATACACAACAGTCAAAATATGTAACTATATAATGGCATATCAATTCTTAAAACAGAAACTCAGTGTGTTATTTATCAGAATATAGGAAACAAAAAGTATGAATTATCAGCAAAGTAAATTAAGGTCCTCTAAACCAAAGCAGAACAAAGGAATCAGTAGAACTCAGTTAAATAAATTTGATATAATACTTTAGCAAAAAGTCACTTATCAATTGCCTAGGATCAAGATATGATTATGTTTGAGTGACAAAATAAACTCTGCACTGCATAAAATCTTATGGCATTGGAAAAATAGAGCATTCAGCAACAAGATATAAGTATTATGATAGGACTTCACATATATAATCTATAGCAGTAATCACATCGAGTGAAGAGAGAAGTGAAAGATACCTCCTTCGGCTGTCCGTTACGACCACCAATAGTGGTCACTATAATATGGCCTGTCTCCGTGCCATTACCATCAACAACAGTCGGCTCCATGTCCTAAAAATTAAGAAAAGCATCCAACGATGCAAAGCACTTAACTACAATAACCACAAATGACATGAATGAGCAAAAAGAATAAAGCAAAGTTCGCTATGTACCTTGTCATCTCTAATTTTCATGTCATTCAATTCCTCCGGGAGCCTATCCACACTAAGGCCACTGTGATCTCTCAAACTAGAGGTAGGGGCCATACCAATTGAAGCCATTACTTGGAGCTGTCAAGTCACTCAATATGACCACTCATCTGACAGATGAACACAGCGATGAGTGTCTAAAGTACATCGAATAACTGCCTACAACATGAAATGCTGAGAAGGGCTAGTTCAGGGAATGAAATGACTGTGTTTAGTTACAGGCTACAACTACAAGATATCACAAACAGTGAAAGTCATGGGCTCATTGATTATCACCAAGGATAGCTTTGAAGTGTACAACGCCAATGCTTATCACCAAGCTATCACTAGGGGGACGGCGCACATTGTGCATGAAAACCATTAAAATTGCACCAGGTGTACCAAGAACTAATCGCCATAGCTAGGTATAACAGCATAAACTACATTCCTGTACTAGTAGTTGCACACTTCGTAAGCAATTTCTTACATCCGGGAAGATCAGACTGAAACCATTCAACTGTAAGAAGCTCAATCACAGGGGACCCCCCAATATCACTTGACTAGTTGACTACTGCAAATGAGACTGAGAGTGGGCTTGGTCAAACTTACGAAGAGGATGTTACAGGTTGGCAAAACGAATTGAGCCAGCTAAATGCGAGTTCCATGTGCACAGTACGTCTCAATAGCATGAATCTATGAAAATTAAGGTACAACAAGAGTAAAGTGGATCGTGAATGTCTTGAACTCCAATTTCTTGCACAGCCTAATAGATAATCAAATGACTCCAACAAAAAAATTCTCTGCCGCCAAGTGATCTTTGCCCAAGTAAACAACACAATTCTTCGCCTATTCTAGCGATCAAGTAAGCACTAAGCTCTCTTCTATGCTCTCCGCTCATCCCACAATCATTTCCTTCGAACAAATTCCTCATTTTTTTTTTTCGTTCTACACAACTCAAAACAGTTCAATTTCCTCAATTCGTAACTCATAATTATTCGAAGAAGACGACGCAGAAACCTCAAAATCAACCGAAAATTCCATCCAAACACGAATTCCACAACCAATCAACACAAACTCGATACAAATCCATCACAAACCACACAAGCATCACTCCGATCAAACAATCAACACCGAAACCCAAACAGATCTACACCAAATCAACACCGGATCCCAAACAGATCTACACCAAAACCACTAGAAACGTAATCACTCAAATCGAAACCAAAACACAACAAAAAAAGTACCGATCGAATCCACACAAGGAAGTCGATAATCCGAGAAACAACGATTCCCGATCCTGAGCTTCGGCGACGAGGATTGATTATTCAACAGCGAACTCGAAAGAGCTTCGATCAACGGCGACTTCAAAGCGAGAGAGAAACGAAAGCGGGTAGAGAGAGAAAGAGGCAAAGTTCAATAGATGAAAAAGATGAGAAAAAAAAAAGAGGAAAGAGAGAAGCGAGTTTGTGTTCTGTTTATTTGTGTTTGGTGATGAGGCCAATTATTCGGTGTTGACAGTCAGAGATGTGACTGAAACCCACACAAATGAGAAAGGAGGTTATTGAATGTGGATAAATAAATGTTGGTGAATGTCATTATCAGAAACAACAAATGTTGATGAATGTGGATAAAAATTTCTCAATGTGTTTTCGTTTTACTTTATGTGTTTGACCGTTGAAAGTTTGTACTTCCATGGCTCCGAGGTATTTAGGCAAGGGAGATCAAAATTTCTTCATTTTTTTTAGTACTCTCCCCGTCCTTTGTACTCTCTCACGTTTCAAAAAATATATAATTTTTTAATCGGATATGTATATTGATATAAAATTTGATATGTATATAATGATGATCAAGTATAGTACTTTATAAATTTATTATGAAACATCAATAGTTATATAACTTACGTACTTCAATCTAATATATGTTGCGAAACGATCAGACGTGATTTAATATGAAAAAAAGACTTATATTCATACATATAGAATAATATAAAATACATTTATATTACATTCTTTATAGGATGGAGGGAGTATAAGTAAAACATAGAGGGTTTATATTACAAATAATTCACGAAACGATCAAGTATTAGTAGTATTTCTTTCGTCCCATAAAAAATATAACGCTGAACAATAATGCATTACTCATCATGTATATTGATGAATTACTGTTTTCACTACTAAACAATATGATGCGAATTTTATTGTGACTCGGGGTTATATTATGTAACTAAAAGTCTAAAACTATCGTTGATATGTCACGATAATTCTACAAAAAAAATATTATTTGATCGTTTTATTGATCATTCGTAACGCGATCAATTTTATTATCTACATGATATTTAATGTGTTTTCATGGGACGGAGGGAGTATAATTATTATACCATGTTACAATTTTAACTAGACAAGGGGACTCAGATTTAACTCAACCTAACACCATAGTTATCAGAACCGGATGAGACATCGACCAGACCAAAGTTCTGGGTGAATGGGTCATTGGTTCAACTGATTTAACCGTCGCTTGGATCATTTTGATATTATTTTATTTATATTAATATTAATATATTATTTTTGATCAAAATATATATTTATAAGTTTTATATATTAGTAAACATATAAATTATATATTATATGTATATTTTTTTAGGTTTGTGCATATTCCTTTTTCCTCCGGTTGAATCGGTTCTACCGTCCGGATTTTTGTACAGATTTGACCGGTTTTTATCGAGTCAATCAGGATTAACTAGGATCAATTGTTTATTTGGTTTTTTTTTTTTTTCGAATAAATCCGACCGAGCTATTGGATCACGGTTGAATTAGTTGAATCGATCAGATCGATTCGGTTTTAATAACTACGTCTAACACATGTTTACGTATGTGTCACCGAAGTTGATTCTTTTTTTCTTTTTTCTTTTTTCTTTTTTAGGTACAAGAGTTTGATTCAGCTTTAGCAACTCTTCGTAGTATGAAGAATTTGTATAGGTTAATTATAGACCTAGTTCAATTTATGGGAGTCTTGTGTTTTTCAAAAAGAAAACAAACGTCAATATATGATTTCATTAAATATAGTATAAGCATTGGCTGATTTAATTTGACCATAGAATGATATAGAACATTACACTTAAGAGCATAAATATATACAGGATTATCTTTAGAGTTTTTCATAATTCTGATTTTAGATCTACGGTGGAAATAAGTGTACCAGAATAGGACTGGTACTACTCCTCTGATGACCTCGGTTACTGGCTCGATGAGGCACTTTTTATGTTTAGAGTGTACGTAATATGAAGTGAGGTTCAGAGGAAACGACCTATCTCATATATATAGAAATCCTAAAAAACCCTCTCATCACAAGCTCACTAGGCCTGATCCATTGAGCCTGAAGCTCAAACCCACACTAATCAGTCCATATTCGATTTGATTAAAAGTTTGTAATCATGATTTATCAAACCAACTCATTAATCTGATTAATTATAATTAATATAATCCACACTTAAGAAAATATTTAAATAAATATTCTAACATATAATACATTTGTAAAAAAAAATTACAAATTATAATTCGACAAAGATAGATTCTCAAGAGAAATATAATTGGATGCATATGTTGATCAAACAATCCTCCTACGGAAAAAATGTATGTATATGACTAATCTTAACACCGATGGAGGTGCGATACAAAAATGTGCCGGAACAAAAAATACAAAAAAGGAAAAACACTCCCTCCGTTTGAATATGCTTGCAATGTTATCCTTTTTGGGTTGTTATAATTTAGTTTTAACCTTAAATTTTTTGTTACACTTTAACATAAAAAATATATCAAAATAATTTTTATGTCTTATAGTATATCACATTATTTTCTTTCTCAACTGTTATAATAACCCCATTAACATTAAAAAAAAATTATTTATAAAGTTTCACATTAAAATTTAACACACATATAAAATTTGAAATGATTACTAATAGATTGGGACGAAAAAAGTAACATTTATATCTCTCCAACAATAGTGTAGAATAATAGTAGGAGTTTGGTTTTGTCCCAAAAAGAAAAGAAAAAAAAAAACATTCTATTCATATTTTTCGACATAAATTTTATTTGTGTCGCACGATAATCAAAGCCCGTGAATTTGTTCTAAAACATTTATATTACTAACATTCGAAGTGATATTATATATATACATATGCCTATATGTATATTGTTGTTGACTTTTTTTTTGTGTAGTAAACAAAACGGAAGAACATAACAATTTATCACCTGGGTAATCAAGAAAACTAGAGAAAAAACATAATTGAAAGGAAAAATTAAGAAAATACCTCACAATTAGCCTTGTCATGGGTGGAGGCACGACAAAGCGTTCTTGATTTCGTCTTCGGATAGTTCGTAGCTCTCGTCATGCTGAATTGCCACGAAATCAGATTAGGAAAAGAAAAAGAAAATCTATCAAATCTTGTTAAAAAAGGTTTAGAATCACAAGTGTTCTTGAAATGATCGGCCCAAATCAAAGTTCCGAATTGACCTCGCAGAGTTCTTGGTCACCTCACTGATATGAGCCCGAAACCAGAATCTCGTTACTTCCACAACCATCCCTTTTCCGCAACACTCACCGACCTTGATTTCCGTAAGTTCTTTGATTTCAAGGTCACTTGTATTGCTCTCTTACATTGATAATCTAAACTTCTCCACCTTCGAATATCAAGAAGACGAATACGACGACAACGAACTTCTTTCATCCATCCTTTTTTTTAAATCCTTTTATCACAAAAATATGCTAATTGTTATCTTTTAAAATTATATCCTCCTGTCCAAATTGATATGTTTCAACGGATTTATTGTTTTGTATTTAATTTATTAAAAAATTGGGATTTTTAAAAACCGGTGTTTGAAAGAAGAGGGGAGGGATTATAAATCTCGTATGGTATCACTCTCGTGTTGGAACACAGAGAATTTGTTGAGGTTAATTACAAATCTAATATGAGTCTTTTATTTCCTCCACCAGTTTAATCACCCCGTATCAACTTCCATCCTACGAGTCTTTATTTCCTCCACCAATTCATTGATCTGTCTGAAGTCTTTCGAGAGGGAGGATAATTCGTTCCAACATTTCGACACTAGGCACTTCAATCAAACTATCATCAGGACTGAGTTCAGTTCCAAGAACATCACAGGTTATCCTGCTGCAAGAGTTATGATTGGTGTCAGACTGATTGTCGGGACCTTCAGCATGGATACATGGAACGGGAACATGTTACCATAGATTGGCAAGAATGGCTTCATACTTCTGATCAATCCGAATCATCAAACCGGGCTTGTATAAGGGCAGGTCCTTCACACTCTCGTATGCTAGCCATACTGTTTTAGACTTTGAAGTGAAGTGATCGTTTCCACTACCTGAGGCTCCGCCAGTGAGATGCTTAGCAGCTACGCTTGCTGACTTCTCCTGTGGTCATTGCAACTCATCTCTCCATTTTACCTAAGAAAGAACAGAAACAATGAACACATATTGAGTCGTATGGCTGCTTCAGGAGATTAATAAAGGTTGTTCTTTCAAGGTGCCTGAGATTGAAGCCCTGATTGATTCAGACTATCACTCAATTTTCTATCTCAGTCACATTGAGTGGACCAAAAAAATAAAAAAACAGAAAACCGCGAGCCATGAGTACAGCTAAAAGACTTGCTCATGAATAAAAAGAAATTAACCTGAGTTTGAGTGCTCACCTTCGGTCGCTCCTCTTCCTTGTCGTCTCAGCTTTTAAACTTACTCTAGTAGAGACCTCTGGGACCTCGGGCCATTTGCACCGATATTAACAGCATCAATTTGCCACAGAGAAAAGACCTGTCCTTGAAAATTTTCGTTCTCGTTCTGCAAATCTGGAAATTCAAGCGAAGCATTGAAAGTTCAAAACCACCCATGTCGAATTCGCTAAGACGAATATAAGAACTATAGCAACCACTCTTTGCAAAATGCAAATAAGCGCATAAGAGCATCCACGATGGAATAGGTAGCTAAAGCTAAAATATAACAATCGAGCTAAAATATTTTACTCCAATGCATATTGGTTTTAATGGCAAATTTTGCCTTTTGCTTGATAGTGTGCTAAATTTGACAATAAAAATAACATTGTAATTTTTTGACAAATCAAATGTTTTGGTATGATAAATCCCAATCAAGAAAAAACAATCTTCATCATTTATGTGTCTTCATCATGCCCATTGATTTGTCATGTAGGTAAATTATAACATTTGTGGTATTGGAGCGACATTGGTAAATTTACATTGTTGATTGCCATTTATTATTATTATTATTTTTTTTGGTTAAAACAATGATAAATTTAGCTTGTATCATCGGAGATGGTCTAAGAAAAATGATGGACATTGAATCCAGCAGGCTGAAGAACAACTTTCTCCATCTCGTTCATCGACGATTACTCAACATCCATCATCCATCGCAACCTCAAACTCCTCAACCACGATATCTGTCATCACAGATGCAGTCGAGGACACGGCCTTCTTCACATTACTAAGCTCCGCCGTCCACCATCATAACAATCAAATCCCGACTAAACTCATTGTTCACATGTACAATCTTCCATATTTCCTAACCTCAACATCTCTCGTAATCACATCACTCTCATATTCATATTCTCAGATTTCTCGTGAATCACGACGTCCACATTCGCAGCTTCCCTCACCGGCTGCTGCTTCACCTCCTACAACACAAAAACCCCTTATTCTGACAGACTGTAACATGGCGCCGCCATCATCCCACCAGTGCCTCGATCGGTTGTCTTTCCACGTTTCGACGATGGTGATCGGACAGGAAAATCCTCGACGGCTAGGGTTAGGGTTTCGAAATTGGGGAGGGACGATTGGTGAAGAGAGAATCCTCGTTCTAGGGTTTGGAGGAAAATTGCGAGCCGATGATTGCGATTAGGGATAGAGAACTTGAGAATTGGGAGGCGAGATCGGAATCGGAGAAACGACTACGTCGCCGTTGAAGGAGTAGAAACGGTGAAGGCGATATCCAGTGAGGGGAGAAAGGAGAATGCCAACGGTCACAACTTAGAGACCACACAACTCCTAATTTGAATTTTGATGATTATTTGTCAAAAAAGGATTTGCGTTGAACTCATGTTGATCAACATGTTAGAGATGACAGGTTTCATGTCTCAACATGAAATACTAATATTCACCTCTCCTGTTTGATCTAATGAAATTAGACAAAATTCATGTCGGTGCTCCCTTGTGCTCCCCGTTCAAGACCATGATTCTTATGAATCTCGATATCTTCGTGCTTCAAATCTCAAGTTTGCATGAGAATAAGCAACGAGAAAACATAGTGCGTCTTGAATTCTTACTGCCACAAGGTCCATAACATTCATGAGGAATAGTACTACGTACGTAGTATTGCAAGATGCTTACGTTTTAGAATTACTCTACAGAACTTTTGACGAGCTTCTCCCATAGCTAGCTGGAATACACAGGCGATTTTGATCATTCTTTAAGCATCCAAGATAAATCAAGCCAAACCCAGCTTCATGTCTGGTCATTAGGCGCATATAGTGGCGGGAGATTATCACAATGTAATGACGATTAGCCAAACAGCTGATTGTTAATTGTACTATACATGAATGTCTGTCTTAGGATGGCACATGTGCATACGGTTGGCATTTCTAGTAAGTTAACGCACGAAGAGCATAACATGGTCTAGGTAGACTCCAGAGATTAGTTAGATATCAGCCATCATCTTGCCTATAAAGCAATCAACAGAAAAAGTCATACAAATTTATAAATCGACTTTCAAGGCTTTTAGTTCGACTAGTATGTGTTAAGCATATAACAAAGAGAAACTTTCTTAGTCTCATTCAATAGCTAGTGATTAGCTAATCTTCTTTCTCACCACTATATACAGAAAGATGAGAAAGATAGATGCGTGAACGCGTAATTGAATCATAAGATTGGAAAATGCAATCGTCCTAAGAAAGAAGCTGGAATGCTGAGTAGAGTAGGTAGAAAGATCCCTAAGAGTAGGTATATATTTACTTATGCAGGTTAAGGCAATCCAAAGGACCTAGTCCAAAGAGGAGGCAAGCTCGTTAGAAGGCAAATACTGAAGACCAAGCAAATCGAGGTAGCCTATTTCAAGTCTCCTTTATCCACGGCATACTGAAAGCACTTTATTTGGCATCCTAACTTTCCCTCCTATATAAACTCGCGCTTGATCAACCCATCTCCATCACCTTTTTGTAAACTAGTAAGCTTATTCGGATAAGAAGTCAAGATGATGAATCGAGGTACCTGCTTGGCTTTCTTGATTGCAGTATTTTTGCTGGTATCTGCCTCATTGGCGGAGTTGGAAGACGGGAAGGTGGAAGATGGGAAGATAGAAGACGGGGAGTTGGAAGTCGGGTTTTACAGGAAAACATGCCCGACAGCGGAGTCTATTGTGAGGAGAGTAGTATTCAAAGCTGTAGCTCGAATCCTGGATTGGGCGCAGGCCTTGTTCGATTGCTGTTCCATGATTGCTTTGTTAGGGTACGTAAATTTGTCATTCATCAGTAGGTTTTTTTTTTCTTTTTTTAATCTGTAAGCTTTTATCGTGCAATCCCACATGTATATATATATATACACCAGAAGCATGAGGTCACTATTAACATCAGTTTTCCAATTGTTTGATGATTTAATTACTTACAGGGATGTGATGGATCCGTGCTGATTGCTCCGACACCTAGCAATCCGTCCGAGCGATCAAGTCTGATCAACCTCTCCCTACGTGGATTTGACGTCATCGATCAGGCAAAGACCCAGCTCGAATCCACTTGCCCCGAGACAGTCTCATGTGTGACATTGTAGCATTCGCTGCTCGCGACAGCGCCCTCAAGCTTGGAGGAATAACATACCCCGTTGCAGCTGGACGACGAGATGGCTTTGTATCCGATGAGGCAGACCCTCCACAAAACCTCCCTTTATTCACATTCAATCTCACACAGCTTGAGAACAGGTTCGCATCCAAAGGCCTCACCCCCCACGATATGGTGGTCCTATCTGGAGCACACTCCATCGGCATCGCACACTGTTCCTCGATCATCAACCGCCTCTACCCAACCGTAGACCCTACTCTGGACCCAACATTCGCGGCCAGCCTGCTTAGCCTGTGTCCAAACGATACAAGCTCGAGTAACCCGACCACACCACTTGATTACTAGACGCCTAATGTCTTAGACAATAAGTACTATCAGGATGTGCTGAACGGAAAAGTATTGTTGACATCCGATGAGGATCTGGTGAACAGCTCGGCTACTCTTAGTTTAGTGCAGAGCTTATCTGCCAAAGGAGGTGGCGCCTGGGCGGCTCAGTTTGCTACGGCTATGCAGAAGATGGGCCAGATCGGAGTCCTTACAGGCACTGATGGGAACATCAGATTAAACTGCAGCATTTTCAATGATTAATATGCAAAACTGCACTGGGAAGAACAAGAACCATCTAGTTTTCTATTTAAATAAAGTGATTACTTTGCGTAACTGTGCAAGGTCAATCAAACAAGTCTCTCATTATGTACATACTAATCGTCAAACCTTCAGAATTTGAAAGTTATAATCCCTTTATGCATTCAGCATTTTCGATCTGCCCCTCATCATAGGGCTCTGAAAAAAATTGGCCAATACGTCATTTCATAAAAATATTAATGGTATATTAGAGCGAAGAATATTATGAATCTGTTATGGGCTTCGTCAATCCATATGGCCCAAATTTAAAATAGTGGATGATCCTAAAAATTTATTGTCGGACTCCATGATATGATATACCTCGAACTTTTTGATAAAATTAATCAATGATATCTTTTGTGTACTGAAAAATTGGAATTCATCGATCCATGTGGATGATCATTTGATTTTTTTCCCCATAAATTTTATTTTTTCTTACTAACATTTTTTCTTTGTAAAAGATTTTGTCATTTAGATAAATAGCATTTTCACATCCCCAGTCTCTATTCTACATATTAGCTAGGTAGGGGTGAAAGATGCTCTCACCTAAAAAACATATCGAGATCATATAATCTCTTGGTGGCATCATCAGCCTTTATCATAATCATGAAAGGAGGAAAGAAGGGTAACCGGCATCAACATCAGAATCTGATTAAGAACAGCAATCGGACGACGAAGGAGAATGCCATCAAGGAAAGGCCGAGTTCTGTCCAAACTGAGGTGATTTCCTATTATTTGTCAGAGGAGCTGTGGCAGATTATATTGCCTAGACTCCATGCGAAATGTTTGCTAAGATTCAAGTCCGTTTGCAAGAGGTGGCGTACTCTCATGGATGATCCTAGTTTCGTCGCTGTACACATTTCAACGTATAGCAACAACATTGAGTGAACTTATTTACTCGTGGTAGAAAAACTGATGATTCGGGACACGAGAGGGTAGATCAGGAGCTATGAGGACAGAACGTGGGCCGTACGGCATGAGGATATGCTCACTGCGGTTCTTCCTCGGAATCTCAAATTCAGGTATCACATGATACATGACTATACTTTCATGGAGTTGTTCTTGTTGCTCGACTTTTGAACCCTAACACTTTGCCATCAGCATCGATCGTTCTCTTGAACCCAATACAGAAGTATGTCGTGCTCCCTTCGTTTCATCTTTTGTTGCCCTTGGAGGCCATCCGGTTTAGGTTACGACCATCATACTGATGATTACAAGGTGGTGTGTATGGCATGTAATGATGGTTGCTACGCATGCCCCTGCTTACGTTCATTACAACTATGATGGTGCTTCTGGCAAGAGCTTTCCGGTCTTGTAAAAGACACCATCTATTGGATTATGCGGAGTGAGAGCGGTTGTGGTCACTCTGTACTTTCATTCAACATCCATACGGAAACCTTTTAGTTAAGTCGCCATATCACGAGCATCCTTATGATGGATATAGACGTAGACTGCAATCATTTGCTATTTTAGGAGAAGACTCATTAGCATTCGTGGTTGCTTGCGATTGGGACGGATACTGCCCCACATGGTTCATGGAGGAATATGATGGTGCCGAGTCGTGGAGGATGGTAGGTCGTATACGTCCCGCGGGTAGAAATCTCATGCATCTCAAGAGAAATAGAGAGGTGCTATTTAGAACGGGACAACATGAGCTAAGATCATATAATATTTTCACAAAGAATGTGAAAAAATTTCCTGTAAGTCGTCTTGATCCAACTCACACTGCTACCTATATTGAGAGCTTAGTACTTCACACTCAAGGAACCAATTGTAGTATCGCAGCCGAGGATCAAGCTGAACCCCCTGATCCAACAAGTGATCAATGGGAAGCATATCACAGCACTTGACTACATTAGTTTCATGGGCAATGTTACCGTGGTGAACGATATGTCCCTGTAATGCTGTTTTTCTTTTATTAGTTTGAAATTAGAGCTTGTTCGCTTGAAGTATTTATGGCTTTATTTTTTCTTTTTGTTCGTTTCTTTTTCGTTTTCAGGTCGATTCTTGTGGTCGATGCACAATAATTATGTAATATCCCAAGAAAAAACTTAAACGGTTTGATAGCACCACTTATAACAATAAGGTGCATTTTTTTTTTCGTTAGTCCATCACTTCAAAACTCCGCAGTCAAGCTTAAGAGCAATCATGCAATCATGTGTTGGACCTGTGGATAAAGGGTGCAGGTCGGCCGCCTAACGAGAGTAAGTTATGGAACTTTGTGTCATGGTTGAAGGATATTTCGCTCCTGAAATGGGGATATATGTAATATATCCAAAAAAAAAATTAAATGACTACTATCTATAATAACAAGATCCACCTCTTCATCACGTCAGAACCCTTCATTCCCGGAAGCCCGACTTCCTCACCTGATCATACTTAGCATGGAGGGTCAACACCGATCTCAAACCAAGCGGAATACTTATCCCAAACACTATGAAATGCATCCGATGGTAACAAATATCAAAATTTTGCCACTCTTCAACTCAACATTGACCCCGCCAAGTGGCTGGAGAAGAGATTTCATTTTCTTAAACTGTTGGCGACGAAGAACATGGTTTTCTTCACATTTTCTTATCTCCCTGCCGCCCTTCGCATCAAGCGAATCCCACACAAACTCGTTGTTCATGCTTCCTAAACCTTCCCTTGGAATAATTCTACCAAGGCTTTCCCTTCAGGCGCCGCCTTCAATCTTCGGTACTCTCATCACTCTCGTATTCAATCTTCGACGTCGCCTCCAGCGGCATCTCCTCCACATATCCACATTCACTCGCTCCCTCGCCGCCTTCATCTTCGCCTCTTCGAGCAAACAACGCCAACAATTGATCTGCTGCCTCCACCTGAAATCAATCAATGTGTTGTCTCCACGAACTCGTTTTCGGCTTGATAGTAAATCCGAATTTCGACATTAGGGTTTCGAGGATGGTGAGATTTTCGTTCTGGGGTTTGGAGGAAACCCTAACTTGTGAGCTCAATGATGTCGATTTGGGCTGGGATATTTCGATTTTCGGAGACAGAGAGATCGGCTGCAGAGAAATAGAAATGACCACGTCGCCGGCGAAGTCGTCCAAGGTGGTAAGCTTTCAGCGCCTTTCATTTCACCTTGACCAGAAAGTTTTATTTACAGTTCATAGTCGTTTTTTTGTTTGTATTTCACAATTGAAATGGATATTAAAATATAAAAAATTTATATTGGGAATATTTAAACAATTCATTTAAAAAAATAACAAAATCATTATTTGTTTTTATTTTTTATTTTATCTAAATATAATATTTAAAATTTTATTAAATCATTTTTAATTTTGTTACTGATTTTTATTTTGATATTGATATTGATTTAATAGTTTTTTAAACACCGACACTAAACGGCGCTCATGTAGCGTTTGGAACGTTGTAAGGACCACATGAAAGGAATAATATACTGTGGGGGAATGAAACAAATCATGTGTGTTTTGTCAAATCTCTGCAGAGAGAAACAAAGCTCAACCCCACCCATTTTCTTCACAGGTTTGCATCTTTATGTATGTATGCGCCGCTGAGGTTTCATTGATAGAGATAAAATTCCAATAGACTTCTTATTTGTCCCATTGATATGTACTCAGTAGGAATTGAATCTACGATTTCGTCAATTATGAGTTGGATGTTTTAACCATTCAGCCATGGATGCTTCGTGGATATGTTCCTACAATAAAATCTAAGAGAAACTCGGTGTTGCGTTTTTTACTTATACTGACTGAAATATAATTGAAAAGAAGAAAAAAAACAAAGTATCTAGCTATTATCGTATAATAACCATAAATTTTTAGAACTAATGAGTAGGCCAATTCTATGTTATTTATTAGAAACTATTCGTTAATGACTTACTTCCATCTCATTCAGTCTGTCGTTTTCATAGGTTTTTTTTATTTATTACCGTAATACGCAATAGACGAACTATGGGTGGGTAGGATAGTGCTATTGTCCTTGAAAATGACCGGGTTTGGCCCATTGCTTGAAAGAAATTTTTATGGGATCTCTATCTACCATAATTTTTACTTCGGGTTCCCGGATCTTTCTCCTGCTCTTTTTCTTCCATCCCTATCTTTTTTTTTTCTTCATATTTGATTCCTCACAAATCTCATATGGGAATATAGAAGTAAAGAAGATCCATTTTGGGACGAAAAAGATTCGTTTTTTCGGAAAAAGAAAAAAAAATAGATTCCTTTTGATTCTTTATTTTTCTCTATAAAAAAAAAAAGCAACTTTTAGATTTATATTATAAAAAATAGAAAAAAAATTCATACCCGGGATGGGTGGGCGTGATAGTGCGAATTCGAGCTGCAAGGTAGAGTAATATGGATTATTGATTCATGTTAAAAGAAACTTGTATTTTGTTTTCTAATGAGACTTTGTTTCTAGTTTGGGATAGGGATAGTGAATGAGAGAGTCTTTTTATCTCTCCAAAATATAATAGGTTTAATCACATCAATAATTCTATTCACATCTCTTTTGATTCTAAAAAATGTTGTCTTGATAGTTTCGATTTAACTAGAAGTGAGAATTCCTATCTGATGACACCCATTCAGATCCGATGGATTTTGACAATGTTCTACACAATATACTCGTAGATCTCGTCTTATTCATTCAGATCTGATGGTATTCATCCAGATCACCATCGATGGTAACCATCGATATCTAACTTTATTTTTTATTTTTCTCATATAAATGTATCATGTAAACATATAAAGTTCTCATTTTTATATCACTTGTATCAAAGTTTTACAGGTTTCACATCTGTTATGTGCAACTAAAATTACTTTTCTGCAAGATTTATAGTTTTGTTTCGTTGCACAACATCGTACATCAAAATAGTTTCAGATCGTCGTTATATTTTCCACTCATCAGGCATAACATTGTTATTGAAATACTATCACAAAACCTTAGAAAAGAATGATGACTCATGGACCCAAAGTCATGACCGATGAGCCGTGGTCAATGAGTAAAATTGTTGTGCACACAGCGAAGGGACCATATACGTGTTCCTATAAGAACTAGACCACTGCACGTGGCAAATGCATCGCTCAAGTCAAAACTTCACTGCAATCGGTTATAAATATTGTGTCAAATTATACAATTTGTCAAATGAGATGTCCTATTTGAAAACACGACATTACATGAACAAAAGGAGCATAAGTCGTATGGATCTCGTTGCGTATTGCCTCAGCCAAATTCTGTATAGATCTACTGGGAGTGCTATATCGATAAATCAAAAATTGGAAATGTTGAGATCGATACAAAAGGTTGATGTATCCATCTATATTTAGAATTAAGTTTTTTTTTTTTGGTTATATAATGAGTTTAAATCAATATCATAATAGTACTACCTTGTCCCTTAATTTTAATAACATATACGTATTTTATGTTATTTTATTAATACGAACATAAGTTCTATTTTCATTTCAAATCACGTCTGATCGTCTTATAATATATATTAAATTAAATTACGTAATTTATATAATTATTAATATTTTACGATAGATTCATAAAAAATTAAATTTGATCATTGTTATATGCTTATCAAATTTTACATAGATCGTACGTGACCGGTGAACACTTGTGTGACGGTGGTAGTACTATATCATAGGCTATGTAGAAAGTGAAACGTGTGTGAATCCAGTACTTCTAGTTATCAATAATTCATAGACACATCACAAGACTATATGCATTATTGCCCCAGATAGACATCCAACGGTCAATCCGTGCTTTGCACAGGGATCATATCGAATATGATTGTATAACACAGAACTCATTAAGCTAATATTTTCTCAGTTTTATGATTTCTACAATGTCTTTTTTTTTTATATTATTTAACATGCATTTAGAAAAATATTCGTTAATTTTCTAAACAATATGATTTTAAGATTTTTAGGCTTACAATTAAAGTACACAATATTTATTATCATTATAGTTCATTATCATTATAGTTTCACAACATTTATGTAAAAAGATATTTAATCGTGGGTGAAAAATTGTTTTGACATGCGCAGTGGATCAAGAATATGCAATCTTTTTGGGACAAAAATAGCATAAAATAATCACTTAAATCTTAATAGCTACAATATTGCAAAGTAAATCTTAACTAAATAAATATTTTAAACTCCACAAAGTAAACCTTAAGGATATGTAGAGATTTTAACCTTTAGAATAAATCTTAGTGACAACGACTAACGAAGTAAAAGATCAGTATTATTTCAAGGTTCGTTTTAAAAAAGCCACTATTCTAAGGTTAACTACACATGATAAACATAAGAAATATATATTGTGTGATGTACAATGGATAAAACAAAAATACTAACAATGATTCTAGAGCTAGGAATACTCGGATCGATTGTTGTTTTGTGAGTTTTTTTTCAAGTAAATGATTTATGTAAAAATTGTCATAATTATTTGATAGTACGATATACTAATAAGGTAGAAAATAAAAGAATAAAACGTGTCAAGTATTAGTAAAACCAAAGAGATACTCCACATCTTAACGAGGATGAAGGCCGGTGCAGCAACTACAGTTTGTAGCCTACAGCTTCTTTTATAAGTTTAAAACATCAATTATTTTTTAAATTTTGAAATTCACTTTTAAAAAAATCTTTAATTGTTAATTTTTCAATGTATGAGAGAGGCTGCAGCCTATAAGCTGTATTTACTGCAAGCCATACAATCCCTATCTTAATATACTCCTTTCGTTCCATTACAACATTATGATAATCGTACTATTTAGTACGTATTTTGAATAGGTTCGTTAATCATTTTAACGATATAATAAAATCACGTCAACGGCTCATAAGTGAAGAACACAACGTAAACTCATTATTATTTCACGTCAATTTTGTGTAAAATAACGTTTAATAGTCTCACGAACTATTCGTAACACAAAAAACTTTTTGTGCTATGTGTACGTTCAATTCGATTCGAATTGAACGAAAAGAGTACATAATATTGAACCAAAACATCACAGTAATTTTAGAGCGAAAGAAAATAAAAATAGTCTCCAGTGATAAAAAAAGAAATGAGACAATTTCGACATTATGTATAGACGATAGGGTGGCTGATGTAGTCTTGAGAATCACTCCATCCGTCTCATGTTATTTATGACATATTTTTTCTTATGTCGTCTTAAAATATATATAATTATTTTTTTGAGAAAACTTTTAATATAAAGAATGTCAAATCGTTATTATAGATTCCAATAACTCCTTTTTCGATTGGTCCGGTAAATAGCATTACAATAAAAAAAATATTTTTCTATCATCAAATTCTATAAAATTCATCACACAAATAAAAATTCGTATCGATTAAACCATTATACTCCCTTTATCCTATATAGTTTGCAACATATACGTATTTTACATTATTTTATGCGCATGAATATAAATCTCGTTTTCATATCAAATCACGTCTGATCGTCCCGTAATATGTATTAGGTTGAAATATATAACTTACACAACCATTGATGTTTTCCTATAAATTTATAAAAAATTACGTTTAATAGTCGTTATACGCATATCAAATTTTACATCGATACGTGTATAAAATCAAAATGTTACAAATTATATATGACGGAGGGAATAAATCATTTATGACGAAGGAAGTAGGAAAATGACGATCTCAAAGATGAGATGGGAAATACTAGTAAAAAGAGTAATGTGACATGATTAAGAGATGATGGTCATATGAACGGTGGCGGTGAGTTTGTGTTAACAGTATTCTTATGTTCTCACTCCCTCCTTTGTTTCCCTCTCTATTTGGAGCATAGCTGGGACAGTGTTCTTGTTTTTCTCTTGGCTTCACATTTGGAAAAATGGCAATTTTGTAATTTGATGGAAAATTGAGGCAAATATAGAAAAGTTCACCCCCATTTTGCAACAATAGTAGGGTACTTAGAATATAGAGACACATCACAAGACACGTTAAAACATTGGCCACACCCCAGCAGCTCACCGCACCCAATTGTTTTCCCAAATGCCAAAACAAGTCCGCTTAACCCCAAAACTTCACAGCTCACATTAGCCCACTACACTAAAAACACAGCCCTATAAAAACACTGTCAAGCCCACTCCCTAATTGATCTCTCATCACCGTGTTCTCAATATAATAAAATGGAGAGAAATCACAACAAAATGCTCCTTGTTCTCACATTGGTGCTCACTGTGGTGAGCAGCTCAATGGGTGCAAGGGAGCTGAAAGACGAGAAACCACTTCACACAGAGAATGTGAAGGGGTTGGTCGGTGGTGGAGGCACCTTTGACCCCAACCCAGTCTCCTCATCTGAAATAGGCCTCCCAGGGCTCCCCGGCCTCCCAGGCCTCCCCGGTCTCCCCGGACTCCCCGGTCTCCCCGGCCTCCCCGGCTCAGGCCTCCCAGGGCTCCCCGGCCTCCCAGGGCTCCCAGGGCTCCCCGGCCTCCCAGGTCTCCCAGGCCTCCCCGGCCTCCCAGGTCTCCCAGGCCTCCCCGGCCTCCCCGGCCTCCCAGTTGTGTCCAAAGCTGCTACCCAGAAACCATGAAGAAGTGGACTAGCTAGATGTGGCTGGTTTGATCTGTTGATGATGTGATAATGATGTGATGATGTTTCTGCTACCCAGAAACCATGAAGAAGTTGACTAATGTTGATTATACTATCTATTTATCGCGTATTTGCATTCACGACACATCACATGCTTTGACATACCTTTTCAAGAGCGAATGCACACTTTATCTATTACGGTATTAAAGCCTTGAGCAACTTACGATATCTGTCTGCAAAAAGGTAAACATAAATAAATAAATATATAAACATTCACAAAGATATTACGTAGGACCTAGAATCATAAGGTACCATATAACTTAACTCAAAGAGATTGGCGCCATTGACACCTCAATACATGGAGAAATTTCTTCAGATTACGCACAGATTTTATAATTTCACTCTAAAATTTTAACACCATTGAAAGTTTCAACACTAGAACAGATATGATCATGATATCATTATTTTTATGCCTACAGATAATCTCTAAGAATTACGGATGATTACATTATGCAACTCTAAAACAAAACTTTCCATCACTGTTTTTGTTTTCAATATATATAAGAATTTACTCAATAAGAAAATGGCACATAAAACAATGAATAAAACCTGAAACCTTAAGTGATTAGAACAAATTAAAGTCTTGAGTCTTGAGAAAGGGCATCGTACGTAAATGACCAACGGAAGTACACCACTTGCTCATTCTAGTCTTTCATTCTTTTTGAGTATCAAATATGAAAAATAAGAGTCTTATTCTCAATACAGGACAAGTACCATGATTTACTAATACCTTCTTTACAAAGGTTAGGTGTCATCTTGAAGCCACTGGCTCAGTAAATATACAAGCGTACGTACATCCATAAAGAGCCATGGAAATATATACAACACACATAAAAATAACTTTATGATATTAGATTTCTACATGTTATCTCTATCCCGTATTTATTAAAATGTTTTGATCCGACATGAGCATTTCAACAAGTGTTCAATTTGTGTAGATTATGATAAGAAAAGAATATTTTTTAGTGATAATGAGATTTAGTGTAGCAGATGAGATTTATTTAATATTTTTTATGTTAAAATATTATCAAAAAAGTATTAAATAATCACTCCTTAGAAAAGTAAAACCATACAAGAAAAATCAAAGAGTTGACAAGAAACTTTCAGTTCATAATAAGAACTACTCCCTCCTTTCTATAAATAGGTAACGATTTGATCCGACAGACACATTTATGTGTGTGTTTAGTTTGTGTAGAATTTATTGAAAAAAGAATATTTTTTTATAATAATGAGGTTTATATGAGAGAAAATAATGACTGTACTGCAACAGAAATGATGATTGTTTTGATATTTATTTATATGAAAAATTTACTAAATAAGATATATTTTATAATGATACAAATAAATAAATATTCCTAAAAAATATTATCACGAAAAAATATATATCTTTGAAAAGTAAGCACAACCGACTCCTCAAGGCCGTATCCATTCTATGTTTATCTTAATGCTTTGTATCGCATCAAGACGCATGCCAAGGTTTAGGATCACCTGCTGTCAACAAATGAACAGCACATGTGTTGTTCCAGTTTTGGGGTGCGAGTTTTGAGTTTGAGTTTAATTTTATTTATTTTTTGGTTTTGAAGTTGTTATCTTTTAGAATTCTTTTTCATAGATTTTTTATGTCAGTAGGTTTGTTTTTTATTTTTTAGGGTTTTATTTTTAAGATTTAGGGTTTTAATTATTTGTAAGGTTTAGGATTTTATTTTGAGGGTTAGGGTTTTATTTTTAATGGTTAGGGATTTTATTTTCAAAATAAAGTCCCTTTATCCGAAATGAATTGCGAAAGGTTGACTTGATGCGATAATTAAGAAATGTGTTGACTTTTTGAATCTTTATCATTTTATCCTTATGTGTATGAAAAGAAAGTGTGAGTTGGTAAAGAGAGAAAAGTTAAAGATAAAGATGATGATATGATATAAAATATGGGTATTTTGAGGTTTTTAAGTTTTTAAGATTGCTTTTTATGAAAACGTCGTAATTCATTTGAGACATCCGTTTTTAATGATGTGTCACAATTCATTTGGGACGGAGAGAATAAGATTTTATTTTTAGGGTTTAAGATTTTAGATTTTTAATTTATTTGGGGTTTTTTTGAACAGTTGGATCACAACTTGGACAGCCAGGACTGCACACTTGTGTGACAGCCGGTGATCCGAGTCCCACATATCAATTTCATACTCCATAAGTTTTATATTATAGATAACATGTTGATCTGATACGCGATTTTATGTAGGAGTTGAATTTGTAAGGAATTTGATGAAAAAAAATATTTTTTTAACGTTACTGGGGTTTACTGTAGCAATGTGATTATGTGAGAGAAGATAGTGAAAGTATTGTAATAGATGATGCATGATTGTTTTGATTTTTTTATATGTGAAAAGGTTAATAAATAAGGTATATTGTATTTTCTCCGTTCCAAATAAATTACGATGTGTTGACTTGACACGATTATTAAGGAATTGATCGACTTTAGGAATTTTTATAAAATTATCCTAATTTGTATAATGAGCAGATGAATAGTAATAATTATGAGTGATTAAGGAAAATAAAGGTGAAAATGATGAGTGAGTGGAAAAAGAAAAAATAACGACGAAGATGATGATGTGATATAAAATAGGATATTTCAAAACTTTTGATAGTAAAACTTATTAATTTAGGAATCGTCATAATTTATGTGTGATATCCGAATTTGATAATATGTCGTAATTTATCTGAAACGAATGAAGTATATATTTTGAGATGATGAAAATAAATAAAATATTATATATAATATGAAACGAAAGGAAGGGAGTATATCAATTGGTTTTATAGACACTAGCTAGGTTATCCATAATCGATTGTTAAAAGGGTTCATGAACTATAATAAGTCTGCATCGAAAGAGACATTAAAGGATTTGAATATTACCTTAGAAGAGATGACGAATGCCAACGGAGGAAGCACGATCTGAACTACAAAATCAAGAGAACCGGCGGGAGTGACCAGCATCAACTATCAAGGCGTCGCGATGAACAATAGTCGATGTTTGTTTTTGAGAGGGATCAACCGTTGGGGGACGCGATTCGATTGGATTCTCTCTCTGAATGAAACCCTAGATACCACTGTAGAACCTAAAAATAAAAGGAAAGCAATTTCTATGCAACAAAGAAAAAAAGGGAAAGAAAAATGGAAAATGCGTGCTAAGGTTTAAGTGTGCGTGCAAGAGAGGTGGCGTGCTCTCATCGATGATCCAAGTTTCGTCGCGGTGCGCCTTTCAATTTATAGCAACAACATTGAGAGAACTCATTTGCTCGTTGCGTAAAATCCGATGAATTTGAATGGAATGTGGACCATTCGCGTGCGGGCACCGCTAGTTGAAACTGAGGTCCTTCCTTCCTGGGAATCTCAAATTCAGGTGTCACGAAATACATGATAACTTTCATGGAGTTGTTGTTCTTGCCCGACTCTTGAACGCATCAACATCGTTTGTTCTTCTGAACGCATCAATACAAAAGTATCTCTTGCTTCCTTCATTTTAGGGATTGTTGTCCATCCATGGCTCTTGACCATTTGGTTTAGGTTTCGACCATTATACTAATGATTACAAGGTCATGTGCATTTCATGGAATGGTGCCCGTAGTCTACTCGCTCAAAACTGGCTCTTCGAGGATAACTGCTACTTTTCCACCTGCAGACACTCTATTCTTGGACCACTGTGCTTCTTGCAATAGTTTTCCGGCCTTTGTAAAAGGCGCTTTTTATTGGATTGTGGAGCGTGCTTTTAAGTGTATTGAATCGCCACGTCGCGGGGATCCTCATGATAGACAACAGTCACTCGCTATTTTATGCGAGTCATTAGCGTTTGTAGATGTTTGCGACTGGAGTGGATACTGCACCATATGGATCACTGAGGAGTGTGGTGGTGCCGAGTCTTGGAAGATGGTGTGCCCGGGACGAATACAGCTTACAAAGGGGACTCTCATGCATATCGAGAGGAATGGCGAGTTGTTACTTGCAAAGGGACAAGATGAGGGAAAATCATATAACATATTCAAGAAGGATGTGAAAGCTTTTCCTGTTACCCGTCTTGATCAGCAAAGTCGCGCCGCCACCTATATTGAGAGCTTAGTGCTTCACACTCAAGGAATTGACTGTAGTAGTGCAACTGAGGATCAACCTGAATCCTCGCGTTCAACCAGTCATGAATCCGAAGCAGATGATCCAACAAGTGATGAATTGGAAGCAGATGATCAAACCAGTGATGAATCGGAAGCATGTGATCCAACAAGTGATGATACCGAAGCATATTATCCAACAAGTGATGAATCGGAAGCATTTGATCCTACAAGGGATGCATTCGAAGCATATGATCCAACAAGTGATGATCGATGAATCAGAAGCATATCATAGCACTGAGTTTCAACGCTAATGTCACAGTGGTGAGCAATCGAGTTTTTTTTTTTTTTTTGTTTTTCTTTTTGCTTGGTAATGTCACGTTGATGAGGGGATTTTTTTCTATACTTTGCTGTGATGCTGTTCTCCATTTGTCAGTTTGAAATTAGAGCTTGTACACCTCAAGTGTTTGGCTGCCCGTGAGACTAACAACGATGTTTTTTGGCAGCTGTGAAGTCTTTCTGCAGTGAGAGATGCGTATGCCTATCGAAATGCTGGAGCAATCTGAAGTTGATCTCAAGAAGAACGAGGCGGAATGGCATAAGGCAACCGTGATCGACATGGGTCAAATAGCATTACGATTGTGGAGTTGAAAAATAGTACCAACGGTAGATCAGTTGAAAAATATGCAGGTGCTGGACTTTGGTGCTGAATGCGAAACTGTTCACTCCAGTGCTGTACACGAATCAAACTACTCACCGGTAATTCGGGTTCGACTCGATAAAATTGGACTCTAATAATACTCGATTTTTGAATCCGACAAACTATTGAGTTCGATTCGAATTCGACTCAAGCTCGATTTGTAAGATCATGAACTCTTGAATTTCGATGCGAACTTGACTCAACTCGAAAAGTTCGACTATTTTTTTCCCAAAAATTAATGGTTTTTCATTCATAACAATAAGTATATGGAATTTGAAAAACAAAGATATAATTGAAATGTTACATGATAAAAAGAAAAAAAAAATCCAATTTCTTACAATTATGCATTAAGAGTCAAGAGTAATGACGTTGTTATTTTATTTAAATTCATAAATTTATATTATAATCTGAATCTTTTACTATTTGACGTGTAAAATATATTACTCGAATGATCCATAATCTTAATTTGATTCATAATATTCGAGACTGATTCACATATGACTTGAGAATTCTGTTTCGACTACTATCTCACAGACTACTCGAGTTCGGTTCGAACTCGAAATGAATAATAAAAGTTTAACTTGAGTTCATAAAAACTCGACCCGACTCGATTCGTGGATGGCTCTAGTTTGTTCGTGTACAAATCTGTTCGAGAGAAATATGCAGTGTGCGTCGGTCTCCCATTTCATTCGTTCGGGTTGTTCTACGTTTAGCTTAAACTTGGAATCAGCTTGGACCAACCTAGGTGATTCCATGGAAGTGAACGACCATGGTAGCCGGATATCGCCATTAGCATCCATATACTCCATTGTGGTTCTGGCATTTTCCCACAACGTTATTTAAAACGTGTATGGCGTTGTTTCACTACCCAACATTGTACATCAAAATATACTTTACATCGTTATAAAGTTTCCACTCATCAGTCATCACATGATAGCAATAGAACTTTGTCAAAATTCTTAGAAACGAATGATGATTCACGGACCCAAAGTCATGACCAAGGAGCCGTGGTCACCGTGAAAAATAAATTGTGCGCACAGTGAGGGGACCATATATATGTATGTTCATATAAGAGGCAAAAAAGAAATGCCGTATGCTCAGAAGCCCAATTATAGCTCGGTATTGAGTTCATCCGACCCCAACCAACCTCTTTATATTTTGGTTGGTGTTGATGCCATAAATCTTTCACCAAACGTACATTGAATTCACTTGAATTCCATCTAGTGAATATCTGGTTAGTGTATATGTCACGTCAAGAAAATGGCTGCTTTGCCCCTACCGATGTTCCGAGAGTAGAAATCTGAAGTCTGCAAGAGTAACAGAAACAGGCACGATGTTGTATGGGCGAAACGAGTATGGATAACTCATGCTGATCTCGTTTCGGATGGCCGTAGTCAATTCTATATAGATACAAGAGATTGATACAACATATTTCCAATATCGACAATTACAACATATTTACAGTCTGTTTAGTCTAATTTTATGGTCTAACTGAGCTTTTTACTTGTCACAAGTGTGTATGAACTAAAATCATTTTCATATTAGTATGTATGTCTTGTGCGTAGAAGGTGTGAACTATGTAAAACATAGTACTTCTAGTTATCGAAAAATCATAGACACATCACAAGACAATATGCATTGCTCCAGACATTCACACATGACACATCACAAGACATAAATTGACATTCAGTGCTGTGAGACCACAGCTCAGCACACCCATTTGTTTCCTCAAAAGCTAACAATTCCACCAAGCTAAAAGCCCAAACTTCACAGCTCACATAATTCACATTAACCCAGTCCAGTAAAACAGTAAAAACATAGCCCTATAAAAACACTGTCAAGCCCACTCCCAAAACTCCCCATTGCCCATTACCCCTGTATCCATTTTGCTCCCATTTATCTCTCATCACAAAAAGAAAAATGGAGAGAAATGTGCTGTTTGTTCTCACATTGGTGCTCACTGTGATCACAACCTCAATGGGTGCAAGAGAACTCAAAGAAGAGAAACCACTGCACACAGAGAATGTGAACGGTTGGGTTGGTGGTGGAGGCACCTTTGACCCCAACCCTTTCCCCACCTCTGGTGGCCTCCCTGGCCTCCCCTCAACTGGGCTTCCCTCAACTGGGCTGCCTACTATCCCTGGGCTTCCATCGACTGGGCTTCCTTCTACTGGGCTGCCCACTATCCCTGGGCTTCCGTCCACTGGGCTGCCTTCCACTGGGCTTCCGTCGGTTGGGCTTCCTGGATTCGGTGGCGTTGGTGGGGCTGGTGGAGTGGGCGGGCTTCCCGGGCTGCCGGGCTCCACTGGGTCGACAACGTCTTCGATTATCTGCTCGTTTCCGGGCCTGAACTGTGTGTCCAATGGGCTGCCCACGCTCCCACGGGCCAATGCTGCTGCCCAGAAACCATGAAGAGAAGCTTAAGCGATATGTGGCTGGTTATGTGATGTGAAATGTTTGGTTAATTAAATTTGTTGTAATGTTGGTTGGTGTGTAATATGTTTGAGAATTGAGGGTCTTCTTGTTGTTCTGTTTGCTAGTCTTTAGTTATATCGGGTGTTGTATGTAGATGATGTTGTGGTTTGTGAGACAAATTAATCACTTTCTAGGGCATTTGCCTATGTTATTGTCATTAGTAGTTAATCATCCATGTCCATGGTATCTTTGTCCTTTTTAGCTTATCGTGATAAATGAGTGAATTGATTTCGGTATCCCATAATCATCACAACTACCCTTCAACATATACTGATAATGTAACAAGAGAGTCAAGTTCGTTTGTTGGCCGCCACATTGCCTTCGACAACATTAACCTTGCGTACTAAAGTACAATGTTTAAATCTTACTAACTTATCCTTATAATTAAATGTCCATCATATAGTATTGATAGATGACTTCAGCATTCCAAATTGACATGGAACATATCACATATGGATCAACCGCCTTGTGATATCTCAAATTGAAAGGCCAAAGTTATGGTCCATGACTATTCATTAATTACACATATATTAGTACTCCTTTTCAGGACTTAAATGAAAAACTACAAGCTCATTGATCCATCCAAACATTTTCCACCAACACAAACAAATTTATCAGACCCTTGAGATGCGCACAAACTTTGTGTGGGATGTAACATGGAGTTCAGTACACAATCTGGCTTATAGCCAGACAGTCCAAAAGACAAGTGCACATCAACAGCAGTTAACACACAATGCAATACAACCAGTGACATATCAAGTTTGGTTCTCAAAACATTAACCAATAGGCAGTGGTGGTTGGTGTTTTTTGAAGAATTCAACGTGATATCAGCTGTCCAATGCAAAATCTTTCACCCCACCCATTAACTTTGCCAACGAAGCCCATCAGACGATTCAGAACTCTCATCAATACTCTATATATTTCCTTCAATAGTAACAGCATTCACTACGAGTGGCAATTACTCGGCACCTGTCTCAAAGCAGACGGTCATGGTCTCGTTATTGATCCGACTGATTTATAACACATGATTGAACATCGAATCTTTTGACATTATCGTTTTAATTGCATAAAAAGTTTGTGATTCATTATGTCAGATCGTTTGTTAATGTCTTTGAAATCTAACTCGATAAATTTTCTAGTTTGACCGTCTGTATTAATATATGACCAAGGAGGAACTTGATTATTGTGTGCAATTCTGGCAAGGCCCCCTCATAAATTGCTGCAACTTAGCCAGCTAGCTTCCCCTGCATTTTTGTATGTGCAATGAATTCGTACGTAGAGTTACTCTACTGAATTGTGAGATATTTTGGTTGTTCTCCTTGAGAAAAAAAATAAAATCAAGATGTCAAATTTGAAATATCAGGATTATTGTTTCGAAATTAGTTTATATTAAAAACATTAGAATTATAATATGAATAATTTAATCTCCACCGTTTATTTTTAAATTTAATCATACGATTAATATTAAAACATACAAATAAAGATATTTATCTATTATAAATAACAAAATATGTCACATAAACTTACCATGTGACTCAAAGGTTCTCCAAGAATTGGCCGGCCACTGATCCACGACACACAAGCAGTGACGATACCAGACAACATCGATCAAAAGGGTTACTAAATTTACCGCGTTAACGAACAAAAGAGACCACATATCTCTAACACATACTTTAATAAAGAACTAGAATATTGACCCTTGCATTTCACGATAAAACATCGTAATAGAGATTATAATATTACATAAAATTAAACATAATTCTATCTATGTTATATAAAAAGTTTTAAATTTAATGGTTGTTTTACGCTAACCTGATTCAAATCATATATTATATTGAAAATATAACTTGATGACTTTTTGAAAGGAGATTAGAAAGAAGCTCGGCAATGTTACTTGGTGAACTGGAAACATAATTCAACATTTATAGATAAATTCATTCAAGATTTTATATTATTGTAACGCCCTGGCCAAATCCTTGCTATCGGGTCGTCACCAAGAACCGCTCGCCAGACTAACAACTGGTCCCACAGACCAACACTAGTCGTTTCAGTGCGCTTTGATCTCACTCGCGCACATCCTGAAAAACTTTTCAGGAGGTCACCCATCCCAGCATTACTCCGCGTTAAGCACGCTTAACTGCGGAGTTTTAAAATGATGAGCTATCGAAAAGGAAGGTGCATCTTGTTGGTATAGGTAGTATTATCAAACCATTTAAGTATTTCTTTGGGGTATTACATACACACCCACTTAAAGAACGCAACGCCCTCGTTGCGATTTCAAGCACGACACACAGCCCCAGAACCTTCTCCCGTTAGGCGACTGACTTGGACCTCTTGTCCACAGGTCCAGCACGCGGTCGCAAGGATGCTCTGATACCATACTGTAACGCCCCGACCAAATCTTTGCTACCGGGTCGTCACCAAGAACCGGTCATCAGGCTGACAACTGGCCCCACAGACCAACATTAGTCCTTTCAGTGCGCTTTGATCTCACTCGCGCACACCCTGAAAAACTTCCCAAGAGGTCACCCATCCCAGCATTACTCCGCGTTAAGCACGCTTAACTGTGGAGTTCTAAAGTGATGGGTTATCGAAAAGAAAGGTGCACCTTATTAGTATAGGTAGTACTATCAAACCATTTAAACATTTCTTTGGGGTATTACACACACCTCCACTTAAAGAACGCAACGCCCTCGTTGCGACTTCAAGCACGACACACAGCCCTAGAACCTTCCTCCGTTAGGCGACTGACCTGGACCTCTTGTCCGCAGGTCCAGCACGCGGTCGCATGGTTGCTCTGATGTCATACTGTAACGCCCCGGCCAAATCCTTGCTACCGGGTCGTCACCAAGAACCGCTCGCCAAACTTCCTAGGAGGTCACTCATCCCAGCATTACTCCGCGTTAAGCATGCTTAACTGCGGAGTTCTAAAATGATGAGCTACCGAAAAAGAAGGTGCACCTTATTGGTATAGGTAGTACTATCAAACCATTTAAGAATTTCTTTGGGGTATTACAATCACATACTAATATTTCTATTCATTTCTTATATTATATTATTCAAAATTGATTTTTAAGTAAATAACATATGATATAGCACAAAAGATTCACTCTTTAAATCAGCTTATAAAATATGTCATTGACCAAATAGCCACTACAAAAAAAAAAAACCATTTTACGACGAAAATATTTAGCGGTAGAAAAAATTCGTCGCATAATCACATTTTCTGTGACGGATCCATCGCAGAAAATGAAATTAAAATAAAAAAATTTTTACGACGGAAAGCAACATCCGTCGTAAGTTTTTTTACAAATTACGACAGATTTCGTACAAAAAATAAATAGAGATAAAATTTTTTAAAATCGAAATGATTATGATCTCTTCTGCGACGGAATTCGTCGCAGAATTATAAATATTTGTTATAATTATAAATAATTATGATTTTTTTGCGACGGATTCCGTCGTATAATTATAAACTTTATTTAGATATAGACAAGCTTTTTACATATAAAACATGCAATAATCATGTTACAATTATAAATTTGAAATCATTTCAAATTAAGATAAGTACAAGTTCAACGTATTTGTTACGCATTTCGACGTTATAATTATAATTATTATGTTTACATGTTTTATATATTGTGTAAATATCAGAATAAGGTGTCACACTTAAAAATATATGTACAATCAATTGATTATTGATAGAAAATCTTACTTTGCCTATTACAATTGGTTAAGACGGTAAAATATTACGATAAAACTAAAATTAAGGAATTAAAATTTTTGAAGATGTAATATGCGACGGATTCCGTCGCATCTGTTAAGGAAACAGATTTTCTCAACACTTAGGGAAAATGAGAGTGTATATGTTTGATGGTATATTTTGCGACGAATTCCGTCGTCGAAACATTATATTTGCGGCGGATCCGTCGCAGTAAAAGAGTTTTCAACACTTAGGAAAAATCAGTTTTTTAAAAATATATTATGACTTTTCGACGGATCCGTCGTAAATATAGGTTAAATTTTTTATTCTGTTTTGCGACGAAATCCATTGCAAACAAAAATTTATATATGGTTCGAATTCCCCTTCTCTTTTCACTTCTCTTCACCCCGGCGCAGACTCCGCACGCAGTCGCCCACCTCGCCGCCCGTGCGCCTCCTGTTTTTCGTCGCTACTGCCTAGCCGCCCCGCCTCGCCACCGCCTCGCCTCGCCCCGTCTCGCCACTGCCTCGCCACCGTCGCCCCGTCTCGCCATCGTCGCGCTATAGCATCGCCACCCCCGCCCCGCCTTGCCACAGTCGCCCCGTCTCGTCACCGCCTCGCCACCATCGCCCCGTCTCGCCACCGCCTCGTCACAGCCATCCGCCTCGCCACCGCCTCTATCAAGGTTGGTGTCGAATTTCAAGTTTTTAAATTCCCTTTTTCTTTGACTAGCTAGCAGTTTATTTTTTGTGCCTAGTTTCCATTATGCTCTAAATGTGGAGAGTGGAGGCCATTGGATGATCTTCAGTTGTTAAAAAGTAGGTTAGAATGGATATACGGGACGAGTTCATTTGAAATATATTTGATCCACTGTGAAAATTTATGTCATATTGTTTGTGGGATTGTACCTTAGCACATAATGGACTTATATCTTGGTTATGGTCTTGAATTGCGTCGCTGGATACTCAAAATTTAGGGGTTAAGAGATGTGGAAATGGGATTAAATATATGATAATGGTGGACATGTGATTGTGGGAAAATGATGTCTGATGCGTCTGGCATCAAAAGGTCTGAAGCTGGTTCAGGCAAGTTTTGGGGTGTGGAATGAGTTTTGTTTTTCCTGCTGTTTGACCACATGGTAAAGAACCGACCTGAACTTGAAGTTTTGTAGAGCATGTACTGATTTGTATGTTGTCATTGAACTAGATTTTGTGCGATATGTCTATGAATTTAGATTAAGTCAATTGAGAGCGTAAGAGTTTACTTCTTGTTGATTAAGAGAAAAACAAAGGGTTGGATCATCTACTTGTTCGATTTCCTCGTCATTGTATGGTAAACATTGACATGTTGCCTTCTATTCTATTGTCTTCTATTTGATACCTATCTGTTTATTAGTTTCATTTTTACTTAATCATATACTGTTTTATATGTTTATTTTTAAAGATTATGTAATGCTATGGGATTGAAGAGATTAGATTGATATATGTAGGACAATATTAAACTTTAAAGTGAAATGATCGAAATATTATTAATCAAGTTAGGAGTTACATCTTGGATAGAAGTTTCATGTTACAAAATGATCCAAATGTTATAAATTAGCTTAAAAATTACATCTTGCCTATTAGTTACATTTTACAAAATGCAGCAAATGTTATTCATCAATTAATGCTTCATATTGGATTTAATATAGAAATTAGATCGATATGGAGTTGTATCGATGTTGGATGTACGAACGATTGGATGGACGACACTTGAATCCCCAATTTATTGAAGGGATCGAAGAGTTTGTACAGAATGTTCTTCGACACGACGAGGGTTGTTTCCAGAGTATGCAAGAACGAGAGATTTCAAATGGTGGATAATTTAAAGTATCACCTAATTATAAGGGTGGATAATTCAGAAAGAATTATTATGTTTGGGTGTATAACGACGAACAAAGTGGTGCGGTACCTTAAGCAGATTTTTCTGATCCTTCCAATGTCTCTCACTCCATGAACAATTTCGAGAACATGCTAGTTGATGCCTTTCCACCAGAATATTATGAAGAAATCGAGGCTGCAAATGAACATGCATATGACGAGGGTCCCCCTTATGAATTCAAGCACTATTTTGACATGTTGAATGCCTCGCAGTCTCCTCTTTATGATGGTTGCACCTTGTCTTTGTTGGCCGTTGTTTCTCGACATTTGATTCTGAAATGTGAATATAGTCTATCCCATAGAGCGGTTGATGGAATCTGTAAGTTGGTGAAGGACGTGTGCCCTCCTGATAATATCATGAAGGATGTGATGTACGACATCAAGTCTCTCATGAAAGGTTTATATCTACCTGTCGCAATCGCAAATCGAAGTCTGTATTCGTCTCCTTCAAGGTTCGATTATTCTTTGGAACTGTACAGTGAAATCTGATTTACTGTTTCTTTTTTTAGGCGGGAAGGATTTGATTTCCCTGTTTTTGTGTAAAATGAGTCTCATATTCTTTGGTAAGTTCAAAATAATTGTTTGTAAACTGCGATTGTTGAACTTTTTTGCTATTGTTCTATGCACCTAACGTATTTTTTTTTTAACTTGTTATTTGACGAGTCTTTTTGCAGGCACTTTGGAAGTGCTAGGAGCAATCATGGGAACAAGGGAAATGTTGGCTCAGTCGATAATTGATTTGATGCTTGAGGGCTGATGGGAAGATTCAGATGATCCTTTGGATGTCTATAACATGGTCGAAGCAATTTGGATGGCCTCGTGTCAGGATGTATCTATCTATGATAGGTCGGTGGCGAGACCTACAAAAGAACTATAGGAGGAGATGGGAGTTCAAGAACACTGAGCACGCATATGCTCGCTGCAAGTCAACATGTATATCTTCTTACAAGTCCATATCAAGAAGGCAAAGAGGATAGAAATCCGACTGTCTTTGTTCAATGCCATGTTTGAGTTCTTTTCTAGCGAGCGCATATCCGTGGTTATTTGCTTCATCCGTAGCTGAGTTCTCCGTCTCCATGCTTTATTTACTGCCCGCAGCAGGTCCTCGTGCATGCCTGTTCTTCATTATGCTGCTATCTCTTACCTGTTGTTCCTTGGTGTTTTTTTTTGGGTCGTGGTGGTTGTTCTTCAACCGAAAATGAAGTACTCCTATTTCATTTCAGATCCTATTATTCTGTAGAAATGGATTAACCCGTGACAAATCCTAAAATTTGTCTATCTGATCAGGACTTGATGCCAACAAAATCACACCGAATTGCTAACCTAAAGATCCATCGGAGATAACAAATTGCAGCAAGAATAATCAACATAATTCATAAAGTTAGTACACATCTGCATCATAATTAGGAATTGAATTACGAAGAGAACCAATCGAAAGATCTTCGCCAGTAAAAGTGTCAGCAAGGCTGCCAGAATGAAGCACCGTATCGATGGAGTAGCGTCTCTTTTCATGAACAGCCATCCATTTATGGAGCTCCTGGTAACGTTTCAAACCATGCTCAGCTGTGACGGCACCCATCATTGCGATAGATGCCACTGGAAACAGGGGGGCAGGATCAACAGAGATCACTTGCACTCTACTCCAGCACTTCATCCTATCCCAATCTCTTGTTTCCCAAATCTCCAAGGTCGTTGGGCTATATTCAGTACAATTGAGTCTCCCATTCACGGACGACTCATATAGCTTGTACTGCCAAAAGCAACGTGATGTAGTTGCTCGTGGTAATCCTGAGGTCGGCTCTTCTCCACGACGTTAGTATTCTCCTTTTCAAACTGCATATTGTACCATACGAGGCATAGTTCATTCAAAGCATCAATTGACGAACCTGCATTGTACATCAGCCATATGAGCTTTCCCTTGTCCGTGGAGCTGAATATCTATAAATACTTTCCTCTGAAATCAACAATTTGCCAAGGATCAGGAGCCACAGCCAAACATCTCGGACATGAGAATATGGCAACCTGAGACCTATAAGACCATGGATCTGTACTGTTCACGGCAGTCTTATACGATCTTAGACACATTCTCGTACCCAATCAACCAAGAGTGCATCGTTTGCCGTGCCATTTGGTACAGCGAGACTTGGGGTTGAGGGATAGTAACATAGAAGAATCCAATGATTGGGTTGCACACAAATTTCTTGTTGTAGATCGGGAAGTGATCATTCTCGGTTGTGTCACGAACCAGGAGTAGAGCATTACATGAAGACTCGATGACTGCATGTCTAACTGGTAGGAAGTTCAGCTTTAGCTTCCTATTGAAGTACGAAAAATCGGCTTCTTTGGTGTCATCCAAGTCCCACTTCTTAGCATGCTCATATGTACGCAAGGGTTGTCTGGTCCATGAGGACCATGGCAAGATGGCGCTTGGTTGCGACTTGGTGGCATACATGAGTTGTTCATTGGCAAATCGGTTGCTGGAAATCCAATCGCGCCATTGCTTGCATACAAGTTTGTATCGAAACTGAAGATCCCATGCTGAGAGTCTAAGCAGCACGTTGTATTGGATTGTGGAAGTCGATGAGGCCGAGAGCTCCTATGATTATCGTGATCACCAGCATCCATGTTTCGCCTCATCGACGCTCTTTGCTTGTTTCGCTCATAGAAGCGCCTCCCTGGTTTCGCCCCATTAAGGTCCTTTGTGATGCTTTTCGCCTCTGATGATTGTCAACCCTTGAATTTGAGAGGAAAGATCTGATCAATAAATATTACTACTAATGGAAACAGCAGCAGAAGCTGTCCATTAGTAGTAGTATGAACAAATCCTGATATTTATTAAAAAAAATCAAAAAAAGAAATTAAAAAGTAAGTCTCTCTATTTTGTAGTTCATTGTCATAATTACTTTGCAGTTTCTGTTTTTGTTTCTTTTTCCCGTAAATATTGGTATCCAATAAAAATCAAAAGCATATAGTTATATCTCTTTGTGGTAAAATAATGTGAATAATAGAAAAATATCTTTTAATAATTTTGTAATTGACATCTTAATATCCAAAACGCAATATCATCATAAAAAAGAATTCTATAAATTTTTAACAATATTACCCAAGTTAATCACATTGTGTTACGGTTGTCATGGAAGACAAACCTTTCTCGTAAATTCCACCACATACATCACACGCATTCACTCCAAAGTCCCAGTCAAATTATTTCAACTACCAAGAAGAACGATCAAAGAACCTTCTTTTGAAGATGTTAACAAGGCAGTCGTAGCACCATATCGCTCGAGTAGCATCTGTTGTCGTCACAATCCATCCATTCGAAGAGCTTCCATTACTGACGTTTCAGACCACGCCCCTCCGATGACAGCATCCGCCATCGCGACACATGGTCTACAGAAGGGCCTAGGCTCGACGGAGACGACTTGTACCCTTCTCCAATGCTGCATTGTTTCCCAATCCGTTGTCTCCCAAATCTCAAACGTGGTCGATGTATCATTACAGAGATATCTGAGTGTACCATTCACCATGGACTGGTATATTTTGCGGGAGTAGACACCACATATTTTTGTTCCCCAGGGCAATCCCAGGTTCGACGCTTCTCTAACAATGTCGATGTTCTCCTTTCGTTCCTGAATACAGTACCATATCAGGCACGGTTCATTCGATGTAGCTGTGCCGTCTGACAGTTCCGAAGAGGACATCAGCCAAATGAACTTCCCCTTGGCCGCAACTGAGCTCGACACATAACTATACTTTTTTTTGAAATCAACAGTGTGCCAACGTCCATAAGCAGCAGCAGCAGAAGATTCATGAACATCCATAGCTTAAACATAGGTTCCATCGATAGGTTGCTAGGAGAACATAGTAATCATTTCCCCCTAGATTCATAGAACGAGTAATTCAAAATGTTTAACCTCGAAATTTAGGACCATGATAATATGACTACAACTAGTGTAGCCCACAACATTCAAGTTGTTCAAAAAGTAGTTTTATTTTTATCTTATAAAAAAATATAATATTATATTATTATTGAATTATTTAATATATATTTTGAGACAATTCGTTATTCGTCTTAACGATATAAAAAAATTACGTTATTGATTCAAAATTTAAGTACATAACTTAGATTATCATTATTATTGCATGATAATTTTACATAAAACAATGTTTGATCGTTCCATACACGATTCATAATTTGAATAATTTTATCGCTGATTTGAACCAACGTTGAATTTTTTATAGAACGAAAGTTATAAAAAAGACGTATGACAACGACTACAATGTAAACCTTAGAATGCAAAATTTGCTCGTCTTGTTCGATTAATGAATTCTTTATTTTGTATTTTCTCTGTCCCAATATACGTATAATATTTATTTTTTAATTTTTATATGCTTTTCACTTCTAATAAATTTTTATTTTAAAAAAAAATTCAAATGAATCATGTTATGTTATAATATAATCATTATTTTCTCTCTCAACCGTTACAGTAAACCTCATTATCTTTAAAATAATATTTATTTCTTATTAAATTTTATAAAAATTTAACACACATAAAATCTCATATTAAATCAAATAATTATATATAAATTAAAACGGAGCAAATATTATATTTGCTCAGTTGTACAGTTCAATCAAGTTGACCGAATATGTTAGAATGAATTGCAGAGTTACAGGAGTGATGCAACCGAGAAAAGTCTTTGCTCTCATGTCATTGTATCTTAAAAAAATATGGGAAAGAAATATTTTCTTCGTTATAGTTGAATTGCGAAATATTTTTTTTAGTTTAAATGAATGACGAAATGTTAACTTGATATGAATATTAAGGAATTATTTGATTTAATTTTATGTTATTTTATTAAAATATCTTTTGTGATTTTATAAGAATAATTACGTAAATTATGGGTGAGTAGTGTGAGAAAGAAAAAAAAAAGATTAGATATGTCAATGGATAAAAAAAAATGAAAAATGAAAAAAATAATGTGATATAAAATATGAATAATATTAACATTTCAACATTAAAATCTTATAAAATTAAAAAAAAATTATTTAAAATATTGATTTTTAATAATATATTATAATTTATTTGAACAGTATATATAAAAGAATGAATGAGTTGAAAGGAAGCGACCCAAGCGGAATAATGTTGTATGATCAGTAACCAACGTTCATCTCTAGACCCAAACATGAAATTCAATTGGATCTAGTCCGAGTTGAATTAAAAGTTAAGCTTGTTACACCTGTCAAAAGAAAAAAAAATTGTTACCAATCGGCCTTGACTATTAGTTACATGACAGATATAGTATTTCATTCCCAAGTGCCGGTTTCCCAAAAATAATTCAGGTCTTCCATATTTCGAGCTCGTCTTTCGAGTTTCATGACCAGCACCATCCAGCTCACCAACCAACCCGACAATCCCTTTTTGTTCCTTTCAATTATCTGTACTTCGTGTGTACCAAACTTTATTCGATTACAATAAAGTCTTGGATTCACTATTCGTCGAGAACATGCCATGGAGCCATGGAACTACTGTATGTCAACACCAAAAAAACCAAGATTAAGTAGCACATTCAATCAAATTTGTCATGTTTCTGAGGTTTTCGACTCTGATCAGAACCGAATAAAAGCTACTTACATGTATTAATTTTCGGTAAAAAAACAAATATTTGTTGCTTGGATGTGACACGTGAAACGAATTGTTAATACGATTGATAAAGTCAATCCAATGTGCATACCGGTTCAGTATTAATATAGCATTCAAGATAACGGTGCGTAGTTGTGAAAATCTCCCCAGTTAATTACTCAATTAGCGAACATAGACATGTACACTGTCCACACACATCACAAAATTCACCCCGAAAATTACCCCAAAAAGAAAACAAAAGTATCTATACAGTACAGCCGTATAAACCGGCCCGACGAAATCCAGCCAACCAATATTCACAGGACGAGGTAAGGTAGGTGAATTCCCAGGGTCAATTTCGTCATTTTCCTTCCCCAACAACAAAGCCATTTTGTTTACCCTTTTTTTCTCATCATAACAAATCAGCGGCTGTGCCCTTCCCTTCACAGCTCCATCCAATCTGAGCCGTCGTCGGATGAGGGGAAGGGCCCACGGCGAGATCCGTGGTCGTGTCAACAGGGATCACAGCTCCATTGTCATGGAGATCGCTCAACCTCCACCACTTCCACCCTCACCACCGCCTATAAATTGAGGTCATTCCTCTTCGCATTCGAACTCACAAGCCTAGAGAGAGCAGCGACATTCCTCGATCTGCTCTTTCTCTCTCTGGATCTCTCGCTCTCGGCCTCGTCATTTCAAGGTACTTGATCTTTATCCTGCTAGTGCTTGATCTGATCTGGTTTGATTTGGTGCGGATCTGGTGATTCGGTGTTTGTTGATGCTTTTCAGATCTGTTTCGATGTCGTTCTGGATTTTGAAGTTAGTTTTTGGTGATCATTTGTGGATTTGGATTGATGAATTAATTCCCTTTAATTATCTGTTGCTTGAGTTGGAGTTAATAGAGTGTTGAATTGGTTTGTGAAGCTGTGTGGCTAGTTTGTTTCGTCACACTGGTTGTGGTCAACGTGGTGTCGAAGGAGTCTCTTAGATCTGATGTTTTGCGTTGCGGTTTCTACCATGAAGCCCTAATTTTGGTCTCTTTCCAACTGTTTTTTACTTTGAACTGAGTATATCTGTCAATAAAACAGTGCTGATTGTATGAGTTATTAATCAATCACGTAGAGAGTTTTCGACGCACTCTCATTTCTCTACTAGTATTCGCTCTTCAGTACGAATATTCTATTGATTGCTGGAGGCAGATTTCCGGTAAAGCGTGTAGTTTACAAAGAAGTTTAACACTTCCTCTTTGGATAAAAGAATGGAAATAGGCTGATGTATGATTTGGTTAGACAATAAAAGAGTGACTTAAAACTCGTGTTAAGGTACATAATAAACCTTCTATCATGTGTTTGAATTTTGGCGTAAGTTGGTTCCTCAATTACTCGAGCAGAAAGTGCAAAAGATAGTGTCCCTAACATTCAACCTTTACTCCTACCCTACGCATGATCTTGAAACAACAAACACGGTTTGTGGTCCCATCCTCTTCCATGCTTGCCAATAATTTCTCGATTTCCAGATCTGGATCTGATCCATGAGCTGGTTTGCTTCCTCTGTTTTCTTGGAATCGAACTTTGTCCATGCATCTGATACCTAATCTCTTTATATGATCCTTCCGAAAATATCTTGATCACCATCTGATTTTATTGGATTTGCTCAACTAGTAGTTAACAAGAACTCATTGATATATGCCTGCTTAAAAGTATGTCATGACCTGATCTCATTGAAATCGGTAGTCATTTCTCCTCATTGTATGACTGAATCTTGTTTTCGGGTAATTGATCCTTTGATTATTCATCTGATGGTTATGTTTGTAAACATGTACCGTGCAGTGAATCATAATGGACTCGTTCCTGTTCACATCCGAATCTGTCAATGAGGGACACCCCGACAAGCTCTGCGATCAGATCTCCGATGCAGTGCTTGATGCTTGCCTTCTGCAAGACCCCGACAGCAAGGTCGCATGTGAGACCTGCACCAAGACCAACTTGGTCATGGTCTTCGGTGAGATCACCACCAAGGGCAACATCGACTACGAGAAGATCGTCCGTGACACTTGCCGCAACGTTGGTTTTGTCTCTGATGATGTAGGTCTTGATGCCGACAACTGCAAGGTCTTGGTCTACATCGAGCAGCAGAGCCCTGATATTGCTCAGGGTGTCCACGGCCATCTCACCAAGCGCCCTGAGGAGATCGGTGCGGGTGATCAGGGACACATGTTTGGCTATGCCACTGATGAAACCCCGGAGCTAATGCCCCTGAGCCATGTCCTTGCCACCAAGCTCGGGGCCCGCCTCACAGAAGTGCGCAAGAACGGGACTTGCCCGTGGCTGAGACCTGATGGCAAAACCCAGGTTACTGTCGAGTACCTCAACGAGAATGGGGCCATGGTTCCCCTTCGTGTGCACACCGTCCTCATCTCGACCCAGCACGATGAAACAGTCACCAATGATGAGATCGCAGCTGACCTGAAGGAGCATGTCATCAAACCGGTCGTCCCGGAGAAGTACCTCGACGAGAAGACCATATTCCATCTCAACCCATCTGGCCGTTTCGTCATTGGTGGTCCCCATGGTGACGCTGGTCTCACAGGGCGTAAGATCATCATCGACACCTACGGTGGTTGGGGAGCACACGGTGGTGGTGCCTTCTCGGGCAAGGACCCAACCAAGGTGGACCGAAGTGGAGCATACATTGCCAGGCAGGCAGCCAAGAGCATCGTTGCCAATGGACTCGCCCGTCGCTGCATTGTCCAGATCTCTTACGCTATTGGTGTCCCTGAACCACTATCCGTCTTTGTCGACACCTATGGGACTGGTAAGATCCCGGACAAGGAGATCCTGAATATCGTGAAGGAGACTTTTGATTTCAGGCCAGGGATGATCGCCATCAACCTCGACTTGAAGAGGGGAGGCAGGTACCTGAAGACTGCCGCATATGGGCATTTTGGCAGGGAAGATCCCGACTTCACTTGGGAGGTGGTGAAGCCACTCAAGGCGGAGAAGCCTCAAGCGTAAATACGAACTCAAGACAAGTGAAGGTGAAACCCTGAAGAAAGCTTCTGTCGTTCTATGTTCTATTCGTTTGGTGATGAATAAGATCCATATATCTCCTGTTCCAGTTTTCTCTTGCACAGAGAAACTGGTCGTTTTCTTTTGCTTTTGGTTCTTTTGTTATTGTTGTTAGGTGTTGCATCTAATCTTATCATGTGATGTGGTGATATATAATTAAATGTTGGCCAAGGAAAGGAAAGTGAGACCTTGATGTCACAATTGCCAGATAAGTGGATTCGATAGATAAGCAGCTGGGCAGCAAAACGTTGTAAAAGTAAAGTTTTCTGTTGACAGCGTTGTGTGACATCTCTATCAATATGATCGTATTGCTTCTAAGATAAGGACTCGGCCTCAAACCATTTGTTGAAGATAGTTGCTTTTGCTGTGTGCGGAATATTCAAAACTTTATCTTAGCGTCATTGAATGATGTAAAATTTGGGATCAATGCTCGACAAGGATAGCGATCTAGATTATGTTTCAATTATGTTTCAAGATATACCCAAGAAGAAACATGATTGCGAAATAAACTGCTGAACTGAAATCGCTGTCTGAACAGGCTCAATGAACTCGTAGCTGAACCAGTGGTTATTTACGAGCTTGAACTGGAGAGCTTACCAGCTAGTCGACATTCATGCTGCTGGTTATAGAGAGCGATAATCAACTGAAGCAAGACCAGATCATATTTACAGACTACAAAGGTGCCCTTGGGGAGCATTCGTCGTCGAGATTGGTAGCATAATGCAACCTTCAATTCTGGGATAGGCTACAAGTCAGTTTGGGGTAACGATGGAAAGCATCTGAATGAGGGAACTGTCAGGACATTTTTAACAGGATTATCTTAGTCCAGCTGATGGTAGCTCCCTAAGAATGACCAGAAACAGCTCGAGCAAAACGATTCAGACGATACATACTCACGACAGTTCAGCTCGAGAGCGAGGATTAGCATGTGAGGACCAAATGACAACAAGTTATGGAAGATCAGTTGTGCGGATGGATTATCTTGGCAGGGAACAACCGTGGCTTAAACAAATGAACTATACACACAACCTCTAATGTCTGTTCTCCAAAGATCACAATCCACTCCATCATCATACGCAAAATTAGCATGCCTAAAGATCCCCTAACAATTAAAAAGATTGGCTACCACGACAAGTGTTTAAAGAAGAAAACAATGGAATGGACAATAAATTGTGGGAAAACCCAGATACATGAAAACGTCACTTCCCATGGTAAATTGACAATCGCAGGAAAAAAAAAAACCCTAAATCAGATCCCATTGTACATGGTATGTTATGTCCCGGCAAGCTGACGAACCAGAATCAGCTTCTATGCCACAAGGCAGCCCTCTTAGTGCGATTTTCTTGATCGTTTTTAAGCACGTGTATCAGGGTTCCTTCGACTCTCTGACCTTGGATCTGGATTATCGCTCCGGTCAGTGTCGGAGTACTCTCTGTGCTGATCAATCTCTGTCATGCTGCTCGTTTGAGCTCTTCCCTGTCTTCTATCCTGTGATAGCCAACATAAACAAGACAAAGATACACTTGTTTAATGTTAGTATATACATTATTGACCGACGTACATTGGGACGTCTCCTACATCTTATTATCTCCAGATGACAGAACTTCCATCTTGTGGTCGGTTTGGATTGGTCATCATGATGCGCATGCACTACCTCGTCATCGGAGGTAGCTTCGTGAAAAACAAAGCTAGTGCGCTCACAGGAATAACAGGACAAGGTACCAGTGATTGTGAAGATCCAGCAATGACAAACCAAATTTATACGTGCACATCTGGTTAGCTGTGTGTCACATCACTAGAGGATGAAAAAAGCTTTTTTCGGACGAGGAGCAATACTTCGCAAACAAAACATTTTTGTGAAACTTAGGAAACATGAGTGATGACGAGATTGATATACTTGAACTAATCAGATAATACAAACCTTTCTGGGGACGGGATATTCCTCTGACTCAAGCATGCGGACAACCTGACCCATCTTGGGTCTCTTGTCAGAATCCGGATCAACACACCTCAACGCGGTCAAAAGGGCTCTTTTCAGAGCCTTGGTTGATGGCCTTTCATCAATATTAGGGTCCACAACTTCCTCGGATCGCCTGCTTCCGACCATCATTTTTAGCCAGTCAACCAAATTCACCTGCAACCAAAAAAACCTTTTTTTCACTTCATGAAAATGCAACCGCTTTTGTGTGCGAGTGAACTGTTTAATATATAGCGGGATGCACGAATGAATAATAAAGTTCTGTTGTACACGCATGAGGAGTTTGATGTTCATAAAATATGAATGAGGGAGCCAGCAACCAGGTTGGCCCATCAGAATTGTATACGATATTACGGACCTCTTGTTGCGGGCGACCATAGTCCACTGGATCTCTCCCAGTGATGGACTCTAGAAGAACTACTCCGAAGCTATAAACATCACTCTTTTCATTCAAGAGGCCAGTATTTGCGTACTCTGGAGCCACATAACTGCAAGAAAAGAAAGGATACGTAATGTAGTTTTCTGTCTATAAAACCATGTTCATCATCCTAAATGCCAAAGTATGACCACCTGGTGGACCTTTCCAAATAGAAGCGAAGAGATGAGATACATGCTGATAATAATGTTCAGTCATACCCAAATGTTCCCATCACTCTGGTCGTCACATGGCTTTTCCCAGCACCCAGGAGCTTTGCAAGGCCAAAATCAGAAACCTTGGCATTGAACTCATCATCAATCAATATATTGCTTGACTTAATGTCTCGGTGCACCACCTTTGGCTCAATCGCCTCATGCAAGTAAGCAAGGCTGCAAAAAAAGCAGCAAGTGATCAACAAGCCATTTCAAAATGAAGCAACTTGCTTCAGATGGATTAACAATGCTACCTCAGAAGCTCAGCCACTTCGAAACTACTAATAAGGTTCCAGCCTGATGAAAAAATCGTGCAATGCCATATGGACAAATAAAAATGTTCCCCGATTTCTATGGTAGTATCCAATTTATTGAGTGGATCCTTTTTGTTCTTTACTATGTTGAAGTTCCATAGTCAAAGATTTTATCGCACGGATCATGATGCAAACCTCTAGTACGTAGTAACCTTATAAAATAATGTCACCAGCGAGAAAAGTCGACATCACAGAGAAAGCCCGTAAAATAGCTTTTAAAACAGCAAGTGACAAATTCAGCCACTTGTAATCCCATGCTTCAAAGTCCATCAAGACTACCAATCCAAAGCTTCACATTCTGGTCAGCAATCTAATCTAGAAAACAGAATGCAACCCGTTTACCAGCTGTTCAATAGTGACATTACTAACTAGTCTCCAAGCTAGCTGTCAAATATTGTGACCAATGACAGAAGTATACGTCGAAAACAAAAACTAGCAAGTCAACTTCTAAATCCAGTAAGATGAAATCGGTTCACATGCGCATCATATGATTCATACAGAATCCTCGAGCCAGAAAAAAAGAAAAAATTGCAGCAATGAAGTTCTAAATAATTGCTTTCAAAGTAGAAGGTAACGCTGCCTGAATTTAGCTTCACCCGAAATATAAACCATGTACTTCACCAATTATGTAAGAATTCATTTTGCATATCCTCCACAACAGAAATCAGGAAACTTACGCTTTTGCAGTACCAAGAAGAACCTTCATTCTGGCCTCCCAGGTCAGATATCCACGTTGACGCATTGCACCATGAAGCCACTGCTCCAAGTTTCCATTGTTCACATATTCATAAACTAGCATCCTGAAATGTCAGGAACAACACTTGTATCAGCCGCTAAATATAGTTAAATCAATTGCCAATTGAAGACTACCTGTGGATTCCTTCCATGCAGTAACCCAAAAGTCGAACCAAGTTCTTGTGACGAACATGACCAATAGCTTCAACTTCCACCCTGAATTCCTTCTCTGCTTGCCCCCTATAAAATTGCAAGACTTGAACATATAAACTTGCACAAACAAGAAAAGCACTGTCCAAATAAGATTGACATTTGAGAGTATCACTGTAAAAGTAAAACCGTTGTAGCACTCACATGTTGTTCAGGATCTTCTTAACAGCCACAGGAGTGCCATTTATCAACCTTCCACGATAAACCACTCCATATCCACCTTCACCGAGGACGTTTTCCTTTGAAAACCGATTTGTCGCAACTTCAAGGTCCCTCAATGTAAACCAGTGGCCCCAACCCAACTGTGAAAACTCAGGCAACCCACTCAATGGTGAAGGAGCTGTAATAGGATACGAGGAGGCCGGTTTATGGCCACCATATGAACCAGAACCACCTTCCTCCCCTGATTGTGACCCAGCACCATCGATACGATGAAATGAACCAGACTGGCTACTACCATCCCCATTCTTCAATTTCCCCAAATCGTCATTACCCAGCACCTTATCAGACTCAATGTCACTAAATTTGTCCTGAATGGTAAGAGGGGTTCCATCACGTGATGCAAGTCCTTTTTTCGAAACATGATCAATCCGCACCTCTTTGATTTCCTTAGAAACAGTAGGGATTTGGCTAAGTGGCAATTTGTCTCTCGACTTTCTTGCCTTCTTGCGTGAAGTGAGGCACAAGGGTACTAAAGCGATAATGAGCACAATGAACAATGCCACCACAATCGCAATCAGTTCCCACACCTTGAGGCTTAGAATGGTTTTCTTCGAGAGCGCTAATTTTAGAGAACCCATTTCCTACAGGACAGCAAACCTAGACAAAGAAATTTAGAAGAATCAAAGACAATACAACATCGAATGCGGCTACTACATATTCCTCTCATCTACCAAGACTTCACTCAACCTCTCATCAACATAACGGAAGTTAACTGAAACATGATATAATCCCAAAACCAGTAATAGCAAACAACGACCAAAAAAGCCTTTAGCTTATTATTAGGGTTACACTGAAAAATTACGATCGTGTCATTCTCCTCAAAAACCAGCCACAAAAGGCACAAGCAAACGCACTCAAAATGGCTGCCCAAAATATTAACGATTTCATGAACTCAGCAATTGAATTACACGGATCAAAGAACAGCATTCATGACAAAAGAGCAGAGTTGACCTCTCAATACCATTATGAGCAGTTCTACCATATACCCACTAGACTTCGATAGAATTTCACAAATTGGGGGAAAATTGCAACAAGCAAATCAACAGAAATGGAATAAAAGCAACAAAACTATGACAAAAGACGTGATTCAAGATCAAGTGCAAGGATGAAAATGAGACAGAACCCTACCTGCTAAATCCCACGACAGCAGATCTACAAATCCCTCACCTAAACCAACACTTGAAGCCCAGATCTCCAACCACACCAACCCAACAAACCCTGAAAAGTTACTCCCATTTCCATATATAATCACAGGTCTATACACTCAAATTTGGTGAATTTCCTTTCGGGGTTTTGGTTATGAGACAAAAGGGTATCCAGAAAACAAAACCAAGCGGCAAAACCAGCAAGCTACACACTTCTCCTTCCTCTAATAGACCCACAGGCAGCTGTGCCTTGTTATGAGAACAATGAAGCACAAAAATGGCAATGGAAAAATAAAAATGGGATTTTTTGAGGTAGAAGGAAATGGGACAAGGCGGAGGACAAGTGAACATATGAATTTTGTGAGAAAATCTATGAAGTTTTTTTTTTTTCCTTCTAACCTTTGGGAGGGTGAGGAGTAAAAGAGATGGGGTAATGGAGTTGTCAGTGGTAGGTGATGAGACCAGTTGCCTTGCAAAAAAATGTCAAAAAATTACCAAAAAAAAAAAACCTTCCTTTCATATTAGTAGTAGTAAAGGCAAAGCCATCATTGAGCGTTTGAGATTTGTGATTAAGTGATGCTTTATATTTTTATTTGAAAATTATACGTATTTCATTTGAAATAATTAAATATTATTTTTTAAAAAAATTATTTTAAAATATTAATGATAATTTATATTATATATTTTAATCTAATGATAATGATGTAATTTTTGTACGTTACGACAAATGAAATTTTTTAAAATATATAATTATTAAAAATATTATATTTAATATACAACTAAAAAATTAGTTTGATTATCTTTCCATTCATAAATTGTCCTAATTTTTTTGGCTTTGAAGGTGACTGATTATCAGCCAAATTAAGCTGGACCATTTGAAAAGCACAATAAACCTTGATTCTTAATTTAGGAATTTTTTATGGTTGTCTTACGCACTTTGCTGGTGATTAAGTGGAGGGCGTTTGAGTTTCTGTGTTTTATTCCTTTGTCGGTCAAACTTCACTAATGAATGATGATAATTGTGCTTTTAAAACCTTTGTTTATATGCTAAAGGATGAGGTTGAATACTTGAACGCACATCGGTTTTAAAATTCTTTATAGCTATCAAATATCTCATTCCCATGCCCATAGGAGAAGACATGGATATGTTAGATAATTATCCTTTCTTTCCTTAAACAATGAATAGGATTGAGTCCCTAATAGCCTCGTAGATGCTATTAAAGTTTCGACTAATTCTTGATTCGAATTCGAAACAACAAAATATACATACATATAACATTATTTGTCTTAAAACATCTTATTTATAATTCATAGTTCTTTTCGTTTTATATATTGATTTAAAGGAACCGATATCCTTAACACACTTGCTAGCTATTGACAATAATATCATATAAAAAAAAACGTTTGTGCTCTAGCAGACTGCTACTGCAATTGAGGCAATTCTTTTCTAATACGTTATGCACTCGATGGTGTGGGTTCGTGATAAACATTTTGCTTTGCTTGGACTACACCTTGCTAACTCCAACCCGTCTCTTCTTTTCTACCTCCCACAGATTTCCCACAAACCTTTGCTTCCACTTTTAGAGCTATCTTTTTACAATGTCATTTTTATTGCCTATCCGTATGTGTTTGAAACTGTAGAGAAACAATAGAACCCAGATTTCATCTAACATGTTATCACCTCCTTGGCTTGATTCAAAATCCCAATTTTTATCCAGGAATAAAAGGTCAAATTCAAGTAACCAAATGTGTCCGAGTTGCTCTTTTTACCTGAAATTTTCATAGTTGGAAAAAATGGGTCAAGTTGGGTTAGTTCAATCGCTGTTAGGTTACTGTTGTTATCAGAGATCATTGTATGTGAGTTCAGAGTTCATATGAAATGATTGGACTTTGCAGCCATTGGATTATACAATGAATGTATTTGTTTGTGGCCTAACAGCACCGACTCTGGTTATCATTGAGGGTTTTTAGCAAGGGCGGTGTAGTTGCATTTTCGTCCTCTAATGATAGGATCAGTTGCCGGTTTGTGATGCAGTATGCTTGTTGGATTGGTGTATGAATGCACTTCGCGGTGGAGTTATCAGAATTGTGCGAGCAGCCGGTAGAAAATGCGTTGTTGATAAGCTGCTGGTATGACTGTACAATTAGCTTGCAATGGCGAAGAGTATTTGACAACCATTCTCGAGACAGAAAGGATTCAGAATCGATATCTTGTTGGTATGAACCATTTGCTGTCAAGTAAACTCGCAGACTCAGGGAGGTGTAGACAACAGATTGTAGAAAGACAGCAATCCTGGTCAACTACCTGCGTCGAGGATCTAAGTAAATCGGACACAACATTGATTTTTTCCTGGACAAGCATGTTTCGTGTTGATGACCAGTTGAGAAGGAATGTTGAGTTCAGACAAGGTGTTAAAGCCGTCGGTGTACATGAACTAACCGGGCCTGATTCCGGTACAGCATTGAAGAACTCGTACATACTGGTGGGTTAGCCAGTCATTTTGGTCTGTTGGCAGATACCAATCGATGGTGAAAATTTTCTTAGCACTCTTCGTGGAGGAATACTTAATGCGGGCACATAACGTAAAAATGAAGGCTATGAAGTTGTATATGATTCAAGTTACCTATAAGATTCAGGATGCTCGAGTCCACAATGGCGACAACAGAGCAGCGACTTCACAGCATGGTGAACAGCAAGACAGACACCTTACAGTTCGAGCTCCATATGTTTGGTTTTGAACAACAATGGCCTTGATCAGCTCGCAGCGATGGAGTCTGCTTTATGAAAGATATCTGTGCGCCGTTATGAACTATGTGAAATGGATAAGTAACTTGCTGTTTTTGGATGATTACAATGATTTATATTGCTTGCTCGCATCAAACACCAAGAACAACTGTGCTAGCAATGTGCTGTATAATGACAACAACATATGCTGATTTCGCCAAAATAAACGTGATTTCTGTTTCCTTCTTTGCTTGTGATGGCAGGACAAGCAAGGCTGTGGTTCTTTTGCAGATTAGTCGATCTCCGTTGTATCATTAGTTCACTACATGATAAAAAAGAAACTTTATCATAAGCCATATAGTTTTTGCATATTCGGTCCTTGTCGAAAATATAGGGTATGGTACCAAATTTAAGACGCGTGTTTCATTAGTTTTCGAAGTTGATCACATGATCTCTATTCCATAATTTAGGCGTATTAAGCGTTTGGTGCCTTGTCTGCATGTTATGATAAGAATGCAATACCAAGAAGCTTTCCACATCAACTGGAATACACGTTTTCTGATTAAATAGTCACTGAAGAAGTTATTGGTTTTGCTTTAGATACCATTAATTCAATTCAATTATGAGAATAATGATAGAGAATAGGATGAGATGAGAATATTCAGTGTGGAATATATCATTAATTGGATGGTTAATTTCATTAATATAGTCGGTTGACAAAGCTTCTGCATTTGGTGCTGCTCCTGTTGCTTTTTGTTTATAGTGTGTTGGTTCTAAAGTCAGCTTCATGCCAACAACTAAGTACCAGAGAATCATCTATGAATCGGGATGATATTAGTCAAATTTTGGACGCTCGGCCCGAATTGGAAAACAGGTTCTGTAACTGTCCGTATTAATAAGTTCCATTACGGACTATAATGTACGAACTTCACAACACCACGAAATACTCTCATGATGGACATATCGACTCCCGATATAGTTAACCAACTTGTGTAACTGTGAAATAACATCTGCCACTTCCGATGAACTCGGCTTAGCACCCTGAAACGATCACCTAAATCCATAACGAAAGTATGTATAGTTTCCCGATCTGCTGTAGATAGACCAATGGACCATTGCTCGCCCCTGCTTTACCATGCAATTATGCACCAGAATCTATAATTTCCTCTTGCCAAGTAGTTCCTCCAACTTTCCAAATCAAAAGATAGGCCAACATGAGAATTCATTTACGCATCAATTGATAAGCAACTTAGACTTCCTAATGCAACATGAAAGTTTGAATTCATCGTGAGTCTGTCGTTACTGTTGGAAATTTAGAATCAACCTCACATCGTTATGAGGTGTCAGTTTAAATGATCCTTCCGGCTTGCTTATGATCGGGAATTGGATGCTACCAGCCTTTCACAAAGTGAAGAAGAAAAGCAATTCCACTGAAATGGTGAGAAGAAGAGAACACGCAAATTCATCCCCAGAAAAGCAACATCACCAATCTAGATGGTCCTTTGTACCTTTCATGTTTGCCCTGATTCCTTCTCTTGCCCTCTTCATCTTCAAAAAAAATCCCTACTCGGTGTGCGCTCTCTTTTCTTTAGTGGGTTTCATGTTCGCACTTCGTTCAATGTTCTTGATGCTCCTAGAATTCAAAAACCATAGCGAAATTCCAGCTGATATCTTTGCAAACCCAGAAAACCTCTCACAACAATGGCTAGAGGAACTTCCATTTTCATCGCCTCGTTGCTTCCATTTTCTACGCAGCTTGCAGACAAGGTATACCCTGTTACCACTTCTGGCTACATATTTAATCCTGCGAACCCCAGTACTAATCCTGGTCCAATCATCATAACCATTCCTGGTACAAGTTTGGCGACATACACGCCTACCAATCCTGTAACGGTTACCCCTACCACTCCATATGCTGTAACATCTTTCCCCCCTCCATTTGGTAACGTTCCTGTTGCAAGCCCTAATGTGACAACTATGCCGCCTCCTGCAACAAGTGCACCAGTAATTCTTGTACAGAGTTGGTGCATAGCAAGAAGTGGTGCACTAGAGAGTGCCCTCCAAGACAGCTCTTGATTATGCTTGTGGGATAGGAGGCGTGGATTGCTCAATGATCCAACCAGGAGCAAGCTGTTACAATCCAAACACAGTTGAGAATCATGCTTCCTATGCATTTAACATATACTTTCAGAAGAATCCGATGCCATCTAGCTTGATTTCGGAGGCACAGCCATGCTCATCAACACAAACCCAAGTAAGCCATTCTGTTTTGGTCCGAAGTAGACACGTCAATGCACTTTCACCTACATAAAGTGCTGAATTGCTCATGCCATCCAATGTTAAACAGGTTCTGGTTCTTGCATCTACCCATCGCTAGTGACATCACCTGTCCAAACACCACCACCGGCCACCATAATACCACCACCACCAACTGCTTCCATACCCGGGGCAACAGGATCATTAGGGTAATCCTGTTTACCTGCACTGATATATGTACACTCAAGGCAACTGAATCCTCTTTGTTGACCTCCTAGTGTTATTTTTGTGATTAACTACAGTTCTCCACCTCCACCATTACTGTTGAGTACAAGCAATCCAGGTTCATCTTCTTCTACCATTTATGGATCAGGATCTCCTTCTGCTCTGAACAGCACAACTTCAGGGTCTACTCACCTGCAACCTTTCATTAACAACATCATCCTGATCAGTATGTTCACTTTTCTTTACACTCCCTCTACTATAGATAGGGATCACACCAAAAAGACACTGCATTCCTCCTCGTAAACCACTACACAAATCTGCTTTCTTTGAGTAGATATATCAGGCGAACTTCAACAGAAGATAGAACCATTAGATTGTCATCCAAAAAACAGAATTTGTTCTAGGCTCAAGAACAAACAATGAACTTTCCGTTTTCTTTCGTATGTTTTCAGTAGGCAGTATAGCCTGTAGCAGTCTTAGTCGAGCGATCTTATTGAGTCTCTCCTTATATGATTTTGCAATAAGAAAGATTATAGAGCTAGTACGACTCGCAAAATTTTTTTATAGATTCATCTAATGCAAAAAGGAAGTTAGAGAGGGCTTCTTATATAGACAATAGGTCTCTCCAAAGTTTAGCTTCTAGTCTCAACGAGGGGTCTAACTAAAAGCTACTACAAATACTGTCTACAGAACCGATTAACAAGGCTTAGATCGTTTTACCGCTTCGAGAATACCAACATCAATGTAGACATCGAAACTACCAAGATTTTGAAACTCAAGCTTTCAAGAAAATGTTGCTTCTCAGTGCCTTTAGCTGGTGCAGCTTGTTTTGCTGATATCTGATCCTTCAATTCCTTTATAGTCTTGTCCCTGCGTTCCGCCATCTGAAATATAGATATTACATCAGAACAAAAACTTGCCGAAGTAAAACCGAAAGCAAAACAATGGAAAACAGCAGCAATCTGATTCTAAGAATTACCTTTTGGAGCCTTTTAGTTTGAGATTTAGCTTCTTGAAGGCAAAATTCCAACTTCAAAACTCTCTTCCTGAGCTCCTGATCAGCACTTCTCTGCTTCTCTAACTGTTCAATATATGGGATAACTCTTAATGAGCAAGCAAAACATTGCACATATTCAGGGTTAAATTACAGTAACAACTTCAAATTACGTGCCTCTGATTCCATTTCCTCTGACTTCAACTTCCAATGAATGGAGAGAGTCCTCAATTCTTCCTTTAAATTGGCGATCTCGTCGTCCTTAGCAACCAAGAGTTTATTCATCTTCTCAAGGTTTTCAGGGAAAACCTCGTGCAATATTTTTCGCAACTCGGAGTCCTCGTTCACTCCGGCTTTGACAATGGCCTCTCTTATATCTTGTTCAACTCTCATCACTTCATCTTTCAACTGCTTCTGGGACAACTCCCTTGCTTGAAGATCTTTTTGCAAGTTATCTAATTGCTCTGCTAGTCTCTGGACACGATCCTCATGCTCCTTTAAACAATGATTCTTCTCGTCTAGCTCCTTCAGCAAAGCGAAACACTGAAGCTGAGCTGATTGAGCTGATGCAGCGCTTGCATCTGCAGTAGCCTGGGTGGCTGTAAGCTGAAATCTGAGTTCATCTATCTCTGCAAGGTACTGCATTACATTGATAACAGAAGCTAGCATAAATACAGGAAAATAGCATTCATCCACCAAGTCATATTGGTTAGTAATGCACAGAACACATATCCGCAAGAATCTGCATGACATATAACCAAGTAGGAAACAGGGAGGTTTTCATAACTGGTTGAAAGCTTCATATCTGACAAAAATGTACAGATTGCATTGCAGATGTTTTACTTTAAAGACCGCAACACCTCATTTATAGCAAATGGGCAGAGAGTTTGATACAGAGAATTACCAAATCAGTGAAGTATAGGTACATACATATCATCGTCCTAGTAGTACTTAAACGCATGAGATGAAAAGAAAATCGCTGAGTTTCAACAACCAGATGTTTTAGTCGTTACAGTTATGGAAAACTAAAGATTCATATCAGGAAGCATAAGTGAACCATCTTACGCCTTAGCTAATACAGGGTAAAACTAACTTCTCAACCATAATCTTACACTTAGGAGCATAGTTAGTAAAATACAGGGGAAAATGACAAAAAAAACATCAACAAGTTGAATTATACGGAAAATATAGTTGGTTTTAAAAAAACGTTCGTGTTTCATACGTGTATAAAATGACCTAAAATCAATAATGTGTTTTTTTACTAACTATGCTTAGGAGTGCAGAGTATACCTATGCTTTCATGGTCAATTGCATCATGTCATTGTGTATATAAATTGTCTCTATCACTGTTCTTTTTCTATATCCATAAAACCAGTTGACCCACACAAAGTTACTTATTTAAGCAACCTGTAACATGGGAAATCAAAGCATTTATTTTTTTTTACAAAAACATTGCATGGTTTGTGATATGTTCTAGAAAATGTGACACAAGTGATTTGGGCCGCGGGAAGTACTTTGACAACATGATTGTCGAAAATAGCCAAGCATATATGTTGACAAAATATTGCTTTATGCATGTGTTTCCAATGCATTGATCATACTCGAGTATGGACCCAGCACTTTGAGCCTCTCACAATCGAAAGAATAAGACAATAATCTGTAACAAGTCCACTTGCGTGCATGATGAAAAGAGAGCAAAACTTAAGAAATGAACAAAAAGATGTGGTAGACATGAGACAAATTCTAAATACTGGTCCAAAAGTCACTTAATTGTTAGCTACAACTTTCCTTGATTCAGCCATCTATCTTTGATGATAGATCTTGACTAATCCAAAGTTCATTTATGTCTGGAGTTGTAAATCTCAACTAAATAAGAGATGAAGACTTAGATGTTAGCTAACTATCCCTCAACTGATCAACATCGTTCATAATAACATGAAAAATCTTGTTTCCTACATTTTTACATACGCAATTCGAGTACTAATCAATCTCAAATTACCACTCAATTCTATACATGGGACAGTAAAACCAAAAATGGTACTCAATTGAAACACAGATTCCCAAGAAACTAGAAAAAGCATAATCAAGAACCAGAATGAACCAAACCTTCTCAGCAGCGGAATTCGAAGCTTGAATCACTCCATTCCCTTCCTCAAAGCAATTCTCCAATCTCACCATCTTCTCCTCCATCGCCCTCGCCTTTGCCTCCGCTTCCTACACCACACAAAAACCCCACCAAAAACCCTTCACCATCAATCAAACCCTTCTATAATTTGAGCCAAACCACCAAAATCAAACACAACCCAGTTCACTAAACTCAAAACCAAAACTGCCCACATAACAAAACAAATCAAATTCACCTGTCTCGTTAGGGTTTCTCGGTGATACGATTGTTCCGTCAAAGCAAGACGACACCGCAACTCCTTCAATTCCGCCGCCATAGACACCACGTTTCTTCGAAACCTCTGTTTCGCTTCACTGAGATCCTCCAGCAACGGATCCAGTTCACTCCCTGATGTGGGTGCCGATGAATTTGACATCATGAGCAAAAAAGATTCAATCTTTTTTCATTTGAAGTACAGTTCGGTGATGGGGTTGTGTTGGGGAGGGATAGTTTGGTTTTGGTATGCGAAAATGACGGTGAATTCAAAATGTGGAGGAGAAAATGAGAGTCAGAGTTGGTTCACGGGGAAGCTGATGGTTCCACATGAATCAATACAAGTGGTGTTGTGGGTAGTTTTTTTTGCTCTGGAACATTTATTGCGAATAATCTGCAAACTACAAAAAGAAAGGGGATAATTAGGGAACGAAATGGGGTTGATTGATTTAATTCGACTGAGATCGAAATTAATTTTTTTATTTTTGTTGGAAAAAAGGGGGGTATTGAATATTTTAGGGTAGGGTAGGGGATTAAATGCTTTCAAATTTGGAGTCGTCGTCTAGATCATGCACGAAAATGAAATGGGTTTGATTTTGTTTGGAAAAATATTCATAATCAGAAAAAAATCATGTACTAATAGTCAAATCAATTCAAAAACAAAAAAATTGGGGAGAAAAGAAAACAAGATTTGCATGAACAACCTGATCAACGCAACCCCAACGGGTCGATTTTGCAAATCACACCAACGAAATTATCTCAAAGAACAAAAATTCAAACAAAATCTCATTTTTCGACCCTCTAAAAAAATACCCAAAATCATACACAAAAGGGAACATGCACAACAGAGCAGTCATACCCGGTGATATATTTCTTCGATTTATAACAAAAGCTAAAACTTTTCATACAAATTTAGAGGATAATCTTATTGGGGGAGAATCCAAGTGGGGAAGCAAAATGAAGACAATGAAAGCGAGTGAAGATGATGCGTAGAGATGTAGCAGGTGGTTTTTTTCAGGTTCGGATGAGGTTTGGAGTGCGCCGAGGCTAGAATCCCGCTTTGTGTGGGGTTTGAGTTTTGACTTGGAGACGGTGAGCGCGGGCGAATCAAAATTTTGGGCAATATTTGCGTCTGCATCTTCTTCCACGTGGAGGGATCATTGACGTTGGATTCTCAGGCGTTTCTGGATGGGACCAAATGTCATTGTCACTCTTCGTGTTTCGTTATCGTAAATTCAACGTCGACACACTGAGCTGGATCCTCTACCGTGGAAAAACAACAGCAAGCGTGCTGTTGGCTTCCGAGTCATTGATCATATCTGTTGCTGTCATTTTTTATTGTCCCACATCAAATCCAAAGATAGAAAATTAAACTGAATCTTTGTTGGTTTTTTCCGTATAGTAGAGGATCCACTCCCTCGACAACCAAAGATAGAAAATTAAACCGAGACAGAGCCGCTTAATACTCGCTGGTTACCATCGTATTATAATACATAATATATATATATATATATATTATATGTATGTAATTTATATTATTTTATAAGTTTCGTTTTCATATTAAAACACGTCTGATCATTCCGTAATATTTATCAAATTCAACTAAATAATTTACACAATTATTGATGTTTCACGATAAATTTATAAAAAATTATGTTTATTTGTTATTGTACACATCAAATTTTATATCGACATATATATCATGTCAATGTGTTGCATCTATTATGAGATTGAGAGAGTATTATTGAGGCAAAATGTGTTACGAATACAGCATAAGACTCGGTGACACATGATCATGAAGATATTCAAAAACTAGGTGGGCACATGATAAGCCTTTTTCTGTCAAATGTATCAACTCTAATAGTTCAAAGGAGAAAAGTCACTTTTGTTTTTATTTCTGCTGTCAGCGGAAATGCATGTGGTAGGGGTGAGAGCAGGACTTCCTTCATGAGATCAGCTAAATCGCTGACCTCTCTATTAGAAGCAACGAAATGTCAACGGTTTCGATAGATAATTTGCAACAAATACCAGCAGTAACATGCCTCTACTGGTATTAACTGGAGTAATCAGAACCAATTCGATTCTTGCACCAGCACATCGAGGTCTCATGCTCCTGAGGTTCACCTGCATGTTAGATGGATCAATATGAGATCTCAAAGAACCAGTACAAGTGCGATTTTCCCATTGCTTTCGACTTTCTAGAGAGTCGTAATAAGAAATCTCACAAGCAGAACCAGCAACGGTGCAAGAAAAAGAGCCAATTTCACATGCAAAGACGGAATTCCGAAATGAGATGACGGTCATATGGGTGAACAGTTGAATCAGAATAACACCATGACAGCACAAGGTTTCACTGGCTTAGTCATCCACAAGATCTTGTACACTAGTTTAACTAAAATTACAAAGAGCAAAACATCCGCTTAGCATACAGGTGCATCCATCTAATAAACCAAAATCGCCTTGGGACGATTAAGGATTCACAAGGGATCTAGCAGATGAGACTAATGATACAAAACATTCACAGTCAAGCCGTTAACGCCTTCACAAAAAGGGGCAAGGGTCACTTCGCCCATTTCCAGCAGAATCTCAATACCTTGTCCTCCTGTTATAATGCTCGCAATTTCTTACTTCCTTTCTAAGTTTAGCATCCTGAATTGACCTGCCTGCAATTTAAGAACCGCTACTTTAGAGAGTATTGAGGTTATGTGGTGAATTGGTTACCCATATTGATATTTGTGTAGAAAAGAGAACAGCTTATATATATGTGAAAAACCCATAACCTACTACCCATGGCTTTTGGGTTAAAAGATAGGACCAGTTCATATATGTAAGTTGTTTAGACCCGGTTAGGGCGGGTTTCCTCCCCTTGGGCTCTCCCCTAGATCATAACAGAGTGAATCATAACAGAGAGAATTAAGCATAAATTTTACTTCATTCGAACAATAAATCCTAACGTCGTCGAGTGATCGTGCATGCACACTCACCTGGGGTAGAACAAATCACCAAGAGAAGAGCAATTCAGTCTTCAGAATCCAAAGTTTAATGTGAAACCGGAACACCATACTTCTCGTCATGCTTTTCCTCCAGATGCTGCTTGTGGTTCCAACTTGATGGTAAACTCTCACCCATCTTTCGCATTCACATCATCAAGAATTTGCACTTCCGGTGCTGATTCCATGACCTTGGGAGGGGAAACTACTCCTACGTTCATGCTACCATTTGCAATCATCCCACCATTTTTCTCCATCTTCACCACCAAAGTCTGAACATCAGCCGATATTCCTCTATCACCAACATCCTCAACCACTGCTCCAGTGACCAGACCTTCACTGTCCATTATTTGATCTTTATTTTGAATAGCAACAGGAGCATCAGCATCCATTGGAACATCCTCACTCTTCACGTCTTGACCCAAAGCTTTCTCCAATTCATTCACTATGTTGATCTTGTCATCGACTGTCCCTATAGCAGCAACCTCATCAGCAGCAATATCTACACCCTTTGAGGGCAAATCGACTGCATCAACATCCATATGCTCTGCCACAATAGTGTTCCCATCACTTCCTAACTTACCATTGATATCGTCGTCCACCTTCCCTAAAGGCGAAACCTCATTGTCTGCTAAATTTCCATCCATTGAATGAGAAACCGCTGCATCAACATTCATATGCACCTTGGAATTCTCAACCTCAGATCCTTCATCTATCCTACCAATCACACTACTATCCTGCGAAATCCCTCCTCCAATAAGACCCTCTTTCTTCAACTCTAAAGCACAATCCGAACACTTAGCATCCATTGGCGCTACCACCACATTCTTTTCCCTCGATCCATTTTCCATCACACTCCCATCAACATGTCTCACACCCTCCGTAACCCCATTCCTTATCCCCCTCTCGCCCTCCCTGGCCCACAACTGAGCGATCCTCTCCAACGCCTCTCTGGCCCTCTTCCTCGCAACCGCCGCCTCCTTCACCCTCCTCTCGGCCTCAACCCTCGCCAACCCGGCCGCCTTCCTCATACTCTCCGCCGCAATCCTAGCTGCCGCCACCAACACCTTCGCCGCCCTCTCATCAATCAACACCTCACCATCACCCCCATTACCCTTCCCTCCCCTCAAATCGAAGAACTTAAACTTGGAATTCGAGCACGGCGGGCACAAAAACGGGGACTTGGGCACATGGGCAGGCACGCAATTGGAGTGGGATTCAGATGGGCACCTCAGGCATCGAAGGATACCTCGATTCGCGATGTTGGGTGGGATTTGAGGGTTGTTGTTGTTGTTGTCAAACTTGAGGAAACAGTGAGGGCAGAAGGAGCAAGGGTGGAGCTTGAGGACGCATGATGTGCAGAGGCGGTGGTGGGTCCCGCGGAGTCGGACGTTGTGGAGGAGGAATCGGTCGTCGATGTAACAGTTGCTGCATGAATTTGGGGAATTTGTGGTGGTGGGGAATTGGTGGTTCATTTTGGGGATTAGGGTTTTTGGGGTTTAGGGTTCTGGGGATTTGGGGGAAATTGAGCGGAGGAATCGAAAATGAGGGGAGAAATGCGATTCGTGATTTGGGGATTTTTGGGGAAGAAAGCTGTGATTTTTAGGGTTTATGAGATGATTTTGTGATGCGAGAGGTTGAAGACGACGAGGTTACGATATTATTTGGTCGGTTGGTCCCTCGGGCAAAACACAAACAGGCATGGGTGCATGAGTGCATTGTTTATCTACGTGTGATTCTGTCAAGATTATTTTAATATTATATATATATTAATATAAAATTTGATATATGTATAATAACGATTAAATATTATTTTTTATAATTTTTTCGTGAAATATTAATGATTATATAAATTATGTAATTTAATATAATATATATTATGAGATTATCAAACGTGATTATATATGAAAACGAAACTTAGATACGTATAAAATAAGATAAAATACCTATAATTATGTCTATTAATTTTATTTTTTTATTCTTACATATTTAAGAATGAGTGGGATTTGGTGTGCTAGTTTAAAAAGCCATTGACTATATTTTAGACCAAAGAAGTCAGAGAAGATAAGACCTTTGTTTGGAAAATACTTTTTTTTTATAGGTATCACAATGATCATTTAGAGTTGGAACAAATTTTCTAAGTATTTACTAGTCGATACAATGACATTTAGTGATTGAATAGTCGATCCAATGATATACTCCATAATTGAAGATAATAACTAGATTCAATGAAAATAATTGAAGACAATAAGCATGTAAACAGTCGACCAAGTGAATAGATTGAACCATGAGGTCATCTCAACATTCCGGCTCATATGTATACATCACCAACGGGATCAAGCAAATAAACGGAAGGGAACTATCATATGTATACCATGATAATACTCGCGGCATTCATTCACGACCAAATTACGTTCCCCTGCCATGAAACTACCGTACATTCATTCTTGCAATCGGCCTCCAAATAACGTACTAATACAACACAGAACCGATGAGCCAGTTTCCGAAGTCTCCCCCCTTATATCCACTTGTTCTTGCCAAACTTCTCCTGATTATCGGGTACGCAAATGAGAGGGTCTCTCGTGAATCATCATATACATGATCAAAAGAACCGATCCTGTAGCTGAATTCGGAGGGTATCTTCTGTTCAACATCTTCGGCGGGGCATCGTAGGAAGATCGAACCTGTTTCTGAAAGAAAGAGAAGACCAAACAGACAAACAAAGCCAACGCAGATACATTTTTCAACAACGATTCAATGCAAACTCCTGCAGATCCATGTTAGATTTCTTACTGTAAAGCAGATAAGCAGTTCTCAGTACTCACCCATCAAGCAAAAATAATCTGCAACTAATATAACTTTTACGACCGTATCACCATTTGGTTCCTGCAGTTCATGTCAGGTTCTTACCTGGGATTAATCATGAAATAAGTGATCAGTCGGCTAAACCAAAAGATTTCATGTTGCGAAGGAAGAGAAGGTTGGAGGACTGGCTGAGAGCCAGGGAAGAGGCAGTGCATGGGAAGAGCAACAACATGAAACCGATGATGATATGTTGGTTGATCACTTCCATGCTCTGCCTGTTCCCTGCCTCCCCTTGCTTTACCCAATTCGCCGGCAAAACTCGCCCACCGGAGAATCTTCGTCACAAAGCAGCCACATCAGCAATGCGCATCAACTCGCTCGACATGGTAGTGAGTAGATCTTGTGACATAAAAAACAGATGCAAAGATAAGTAGAAAATAGATCTATATATACAACTACCCATGAGAAAAGTCGTAATTGTATGATTGCAGTACATAGGCAGTAGTACCTCAGCAAATGCAAGTACAGTTGCAATCCCATATACCAGGTGGTACTACATGGAACACCTCCATCGGACAAGTACTTCACCTCTAATCCCCGAGATGAGAATCAAGCATTCCAGCTAAACCAGCAAATTCAATACTCAAGCCAGTCGATTAATTTCATGGACGGACATAAGCCGCTTTAAGATAAGTTCTCTCGAGAAGTTTCGACATTACACATTCAATGCCATATTCCATGTCTCATAGACTATCAGGAAGAACATAACCAACTGACAGTAACATCTCAATGTTCATGCGGCACAGTACAATATGCCGCTCAGATGCAACCACCGCTCATGTGTATGACATGGGAGGATCCTTATCCATCCCATAACATAACCCAGCCCCGGTGCAGGAACTGTGTTCTTATGATCACGTAGAGAACGCTGATATAAGTTATGGACAGATACAGTAACACATCAGGATTCAGGAGATTGAACAAAAAGACTGATTTAAGTTGACGAGTGAGCAAGAGGCTACTAGGCTACTCTAGTCACAGATTTCATTCATCAACCGCGACCTGACGTCTATGTCGTCCATCTCAGGAAAATTTTGCGGAACTCTAGTTACAGAGCATCATTACCGTGAGTATAGTGGCATAGGATAAACCACATCAATTCATAATATGAAGAAATCAACTTACACAGAACATGATAATCATAAATACCAAGCAAAAAGTTTTTGTTGAAACATGCTTACAAGTTACTCCTCTGCACGAATCTCTTTACAAGTTGACTTGTTATGTCCAATGCCCTTGCATCTACTACACTGTAGCTGACGCTTGACAACCTCCTGTTGCTGGCCATATTGTTT
>JAOVYX010017167.1:0-22829 GCA_035668315.1 Drosera spatulata | reverse complement strand
TCATTGATTTAGCTGATTGTATTTTATCAGATAAGTATCATCATGAAATTTTATGAGGGATCAGTTGGTGACAAGATCGCTCGCCTCAAGGAAGGAAAGCTTTCATTGCCTGATGTCTTGAGGTAATGCTCAGTATCGTATGGCGTAGGCCAAGGACTATTGGCCATATGCAAAATGTAATTGCCGAGGAACTAACATCATCAAAAGATCAAGCTTTTAATTTAGCATATGGGTCTTCATGCGAATAATATTACCTTTTTGCACGTAGAATTTGGAAGGAATGCACTTGACGGCTACATAATATTTAGCAATTTTCTAACTGGTGACACCTCATCGTGAGTGTTCTGATACAATGTTGACTAACCTATTCTTCAAAAGCTCTTGCTTATGATAGAAGTCATTTATTTTTATCTTGATAGTCAAGCGAATCCCCTCCTGTTTTTTTGTCACAGGTATGGTGCCGAATTAGCCCAAGGTGTGATGGAATTGCACTCAAAAGGGATCCTGGTTCTCAATCTGAAGCCCACCAACTTCCTTCTTGATGAGAATGACCATGCGGTGCTGGGAGATCTCGGTATCCCTTTTCTTCTCCTCGGGATTTCTCTGTCAAACTCAGATATGACTCACAGGCTTGGGACTCCGAGCTTCATGGCTCCGGAGCAATGGGAGCCAGAGATAAGAGGTCCAATATCTTTTGAGACCGACTCTTGGGGATTTGGTTGCAGCATTCTTGAGATGCTTACAGGTGTTCGGCCTTGGAGCGGTACATCAATTCAGCAAATTTACAACTCAGTTGTTCTTAATCAAGAAAAGCCGCATATTCCAAGTGGCCTTCCTCCTGAACTCGAAAAGTTGCTCGCTGGTTGTTTTGAATATGACTTCCGGTATCGTCCTCTGATGGCTGACATCTTAAAGGTGTTCAAAAGGTATAGCTTCAATTGTTGCTCAATTGAAACGGCTTGGATAAAACTGTTCACATCGATCTAAAAAATGATTTCGCCATTTGTTTGATTCTTCAGCTCAACTTCACTTGCAATTTTTTCTAAGGTAACCTTGGCCACAGTAGCAAACTGAGAAATTTTATATAACTAATTTTCCCTCCTTGGGCCTTTGCTTCTTTTGTCAGAGATTGCTTGATCAGAATCTCTGTATTTAAAGTCACGCACTGTTTCCCATACTTATGGGCCAACTTACGTTGAGTAGATGTTCCATTTTCTTGTCAAAAGCTCATACTTCTCCTATTTCATGCGAACACTTCTTGTTGTGCTGTGTTTCCCATATTTTGCAGCTTGCTGGATTCAGATATAATCGAGGGCGTAAGTCCAGTTTTGAGATTAGATAAACCAACTCAGACACAATGGTTTCTTTCAAAGGATAAGCTTCAAGAGGGTGATATTGTTCGATCCAGGAAAGAACCAAACTCAAGCAAGCTTGAAAGCATGGTCATCCCCAAGGGCAAGATCGTAGGCGTGGGTAGCGGCGAGAACTCAGATGAGTTTGTCCTTGTGAGGGTCCACGGAATCCGTGACCCTCTAAGGGTGCAGACTTCCACATTAGAACGTGTCACATATGGTTACACCGCTGATGATTGGGTCCGTCTCAAAGAGGAAGACAAGAAGCATTCTCCCATCGGGATTCTTCACTCTATACAGCGTGATGGATCCGTAGCAGTCGCATTTCTCGGACTGGAAACTCTCTGGAAGGGCTCTGTTACTGACCTACAGGGTGCAGAAGCATACCATGTGGGCCAGTTTGTGAAGCTGAAGTCAAATGTTTTCAGCCCACGCTTTGAGTGGCCCCACAAGAAAGGAGGTGCTTGGGCCACGGGGAGGATCACTCAAATCCATCCGAATGGGTGTCTGGTTGTGAAGTTCCCAGGAAGACTCCCTTTCGCGGATAAACAGAACAGCTTTTTGGCTGATCCAGCTCAAGTAGAAGTGGTTTCTTTCGAAAACTCTCCTGGAGTTGTGCAGAAGTACCAGCATCTCGAGGACTTCCACTGGGCTGTTCGCCCTCTCCTCGTCGCATTCGGTCTATTTACTGCAATGAAATTCGGCATCTTTGTGGGGAAAAATATAGTAAAGCCTAAGGCGAAGAAGAGTCAGGTGGTTGCTGTGGAGAAAGATGGACAGCCGGTTGATGTTTCCTCCAACTCCGCTTGGCTTCCTCCTTCCGTGGCTACCATGATCTTCAGGGAGGGTTCTGGGGGCTCTCCTTCCCGGTAATCTGTCGACATAACCTGCAAGAAGGCGAGCTTGTTCCATTTGATTCGTGCTTTTCTTGCCGTCGTATAGCATCCACCAGATTCCACGACATCCTGTATAGTTCTAATCTGCAAATTTCTTCTATAATCGTTTGGACGCTCTGCTGATGTAAATATGGGGTCTGCACGGTTATTGTCTGGAATGTTTACCTTTTCTGAACTATTCCATGTGATATTTCTGCTTGCAATTTGGTGTCTTTTTCGTGTTAGTTTCTTATATGACCAAATCTGGTTGATGCTGTTCCGATTTCCAGCTGTCCATTTTTCAGTCTTTCTTTTTTTTTTCATCTCTCTCCCACTCTCGTTTATGATCGACATTACAAAGAATTCCGAAGAGAGTTCACCGAAACACCAAAACAACCAACTCTACATCGATCAGAAGAAGCTACACACATACCCTGTCGATATCTGAAAGTCCTCTGGCATACATGTTGCTGTAAGCCATTTTCATTATAGACTGTTGGACAAATACCATGTCTATATCCTTATTCACAGATCAAAAATTTTTCCTAGTGTATCAAAATTTTCTCTGATAATTCATCGAACAACATCAACGTGGTTAAAGACAGATCCATCAGACGCTCAAAAGCTAAGCTTTTAAAGTCAATCGTATATGTCGTGACACCAACGTCGATCACATATGAACATAGATGTAGGAGATCAATGCCTATGATTTAGAATTCATAGAGGGAGGTGCAAATCCAGGCTTGCTTGCAGATTCCAGACCATTCAAATCCTATACTGTTGCTGTTTGACTCAGTTATGTTCAAGATTCTACGCAAAATAATTTGAAGCAAATCTTTGAATAAATGGAGTCAACTAAAGATACAATCGAGCTAATCGAACTGTATTTCTGACTGATGCATCTATAAGCTGCACTTGACTGAAGGCAAGGGCCGGAGCCACCGAGCCAGTATTATGTCTAAGTGACGGCGAGCATGTATAGAAACTATAAGAAAAAAATGATTTGATGTTAAAACTAAAATAAGATACCAAAAATGAAATAGTCCATGACAAAAAAAATAAAAAAAAATCACCAAAATTACAATGGATACCGACTAGTTTTCTTATTTTGGAAATATCTAATGATCAGCTCATTATCGAAAATAACTCATTATCGATTGTATCGAAAGCATCTTTCTTAATATAAGTGACTAAACTCATTCTTTGATATCCCATACGACTCCACAAGCTTTTCCTTGATGGTTTCCCTAACTATAGTACATAACAAAGATCAGACCAAAGTAATATTAGATACTCTCTTCATCCCATATTAAATACAATACTTTCTTTTTTGGGTCATCCCAAAAATATCCAAACATTTTTTTATTTTCTTATTTGGAATCAAATTTATACTAAATTAAACACATTATCTCACCACTCCCCACTAATTTCTCTCATATTCTTTTACATACTTTCACATCAATCTCCACTATCATAAAAAATATAATATATTAATCAAATTCAACCCTTACATAAAATCTCGTGTCGAATCAAACCGTTTCATTTAATTCGGGACAAAAGGGAGTAATGTTTTTCAGAAATCCTAGTGTAGTCGATCCAAACCAAAGTAGCACTAGGTATTGTTTTTCTGAAAGTAATAGTGGATCCAGACCGCACTGTAGCTCCGCCCCTGCTAAGGACCCGACTAAAACGAAAAAAGCCATAGAAAGCGTTCTTTATCTTAAGACTCTTGTTAATTTACGACATCACGGACTTTGTGCATGTGTTAGTAGTAAAGATTTATGGATTTGGGACTGACTCGAATAGCTTCATGATTTTACGTAGATTGATCAGCAAGAATGATGAATCTAACATGATGAAGCATATGTCATAGTTCTATGACCTGATCATTTTACTACAGGATAAAGCTAAGGTGTAGAGAGGCTTTATGACTGATAATCAGTCGAGGTTTGAACGCGAATAGATCGCCTAAAGTCCTGATGTTGAAATTGTTACATGAACGGTTCATTGTAGGAAAGATGACAACACCTTTAGCGTCTGTGGAAAGATCATCTCTTTGGTGCGAGGATAACTAACAGTTTACACTTTTCCCTATCGTCCAAGAAATGCTAACTGAATTCTATTATTGTAATCTTTTCACATAAGTCTTCTTTGAATAGTCATTTCCAAAAACAATAAGATTTGCTGATGTACTATACTAGCTCATAGGCCAATCTCATACAGACTACACAAGCAATTTTTAGGACTGTAAGCAACGGTAAAGGCGAGCGCCCTCTATTTAAAGCCATCATAAATCCTCAAGCTTCCCAATTTCCAGACAACAAATTTTCCAAACTCATCAGAGATAGAAAACCAAACCCTGATTTGTTATTTATTGTTTTTCCAAATTCAACTTGGGAGGGAAAGTAGAACCCTACACACTCATCCAGGCACACAACGCAAAAAGCGCCCAAAAAACAAAGAGAAAACAACTCTCCAAACTAGAAACCAACATATATACGCAAAAAGATCACATAACAATAGCAAATATCATGCAAACATATACACACAAAAACACTTATTTGCAGCAGCAAGAGAAAATGTTTGCAGCAGAGAATGGGCTGAAGGGAGATCCAAGGCTCCAAGCCATTTCTGAGTCTATCAGGGTTATTCCTGATTTTCCCAAGCCCGGTATGTGTCTTCCTCTATTATGCTCCGCTTTACAATAGAAATAATATTATCATCGTCTATTGGAGTATAGAATTGTCAATTTCTTGTAGAGTTTATTACTTTATAATGATAATAGAACCGAGTATAACTAGAGGTGACGAGTTTGAATCATGTAACCTGTATTTGTTTGACAATTAATATGAGTGGGATCAGCATTATCCATGTTTCAAATCCACAAGTTCCTGTCAAAGGGTCGCACTATGACACTTAGTTTTTTGTTTTTTGTGTTTTTTCTTATAAGCTTACAGTTTCAGTCTTTCGCTATTATATAATTTAGTTGTTAATTTGATGTTTCTTTCTCAGTTCGGTATCTAAAGACTGAAGTGTTGACTTTTTCCATCGGTGTAAATATCTTCTTTTTATTGGAATTACATAAAGGTATAATGTTCCAAGACATTACAACATTGATGCTGAATCATGAGGCCTTCAAGCACACAGTGGATATATTTGTTGAAAGATACAGAGACATGGACATATCTGTTGTTGGTGGTATCCCTCTCTGTTTTCTTTCTTTTTCTACCCTTTTTCTTTATTCTTTTTCTTTCTTTCTTTCTTTCTTTTTTATTTTATTTTATTTTATTTTATTACGGCATTTGCTTGTGTAGATGAACCTTGTTTGGTTATATGATGCAATGATTTGGTTCCTATAGTGACGGCACTTGAATCATTTTCTGACTTTGGCTTTATCAGAAGAGAATTTATAGGTAGATTGCTATTCGTGTGTATGCATACCAAGGAATTGTATATTTGTATGTGAATCCTGATCTTAGGAAAAGTTAGGTTGTGCTAACTTTACTGGCACTATGTCGATTGGGGACTTCGTAGAATCAGAACGCAGAGCCAACGAGATGTTTTCATGAATCCTTGATTTTTTATAGAATAAGATGGAAAAAACCGGAAATACACTACCATTTTGCTTATGATAATATATGCAGGAGTTGAAGCTAGAGGATTCATGTTTGGCCCGCCTATCGCTCTCGCCATTGGTGCAAAGTTTGTCCCGTTGCGCAAGCCAAGGAAGCTGCCTGGTAGGCTACATATTATTGTGCCATTGGTTCACACTCTTTAGCAACTTTTGTGAAATGTTCATGTCTATTTTGTCCATGGCACAGGAGAGGTGATTTCAGAATCATATGTCCTAGAGTATGGGACTGACTGTTTGGAAATGCACGTCGGTGCAGTTCAGCCTGGGGAGCGTGCTTTGATAATTGATGACTTAGTTGCCACTGGCGGGACTCTCTTTGCAGCAATAAGCCTATTAGGTAATTACCATTGCAGATATTTTATTATTTATACTCACTCATTGGCATATTATTCGAGCTTAGAGCGTTTCTTCTTCTTACACGAATTTGAAAAATCTGATCATGATTTTTCAGAAAGAGCTGGAGCTGAGGTAGCTGAATGTGCTTGTGTGATTGGTTTGCCTGAGGTCAAGGTGATCTTCTTTCAGTTTTACAATTGTCGTCGTTGAGACAGATTAGGACTTCATGCTATGAGGAAGCTAAGGATCATGTTTGGCCTATATTATACCGAGTAGAAGTTGCAGAACTGTAATGGAATCTCTCGATAAATTTAACAAAACTGTTGGACTAAACACTCAGATGTAAATTGAAGTAATCAATGCGGATAACAAATCAATCAAAACAACCAAGTTGAGGAACACGAGACTTTTTACGTGAAAAACCCATGAGGATAAAAAAATCACAGGACCTTTGTCGGAATCCACCAAAACTTCCACTAATTATCAAATTAATGAAGTACACATCAATCTCCTCCTCTACCACACGTAGAGGGCAACAAACATCAAGATCACAACAAACCTTGACAAACAACACAATCTCATCAATACTAGGTGGAACTACAAGAGAAAAACAACACAACGAGCTCCTCCTCTAACATATGTCGAGGAAATCAATACTCAACTCAACAACATGGTTGGAATGTTAATCTCACCAAAGTTAGATGATAAACAATGGGAAAACTCCACACTAAGTCTCTCAGGACAGCTGGTTGGAATCTGACCGAAAACAAGTCTTTCCGATGTCGGATTGACCTCAAACTAAGATAGCTAATAGACAACTTCAAGCTCTATAACATATCCAAAAATCAACATCATCAGATAAGATTTAATCCTCCAAACAGCCAACGGACTGAACCTGTTTTGAAAACACCAAATCAAAATCTGCTCCAATCTTCGGCAGAAAACAACCCTAAAACTAACTTTTCCGACCTCGGAATGAGCTCAAATTAGTTGGAGGATGAAGCTAACACATAGGACTATGTGTTACTAAAGTTTCAGCTAAAATTTACTCTATTTATCTCTTCAAACAACCTTCTAAAGTGGCCTGAACTTAGAGTTCCGAATTTGGTTTTTGTGCTCTTGATCTCTCTTATCTCTCTCTTAGGGTTACCTCTATCCTTAACAACGTATATATAGGGTAGGTCAAAGTAAGAGTGGGATGAGGTTTCGGCTCCAATTTAAACCCACAAAAACATGGGCCGGACCTAACCAAAACTATGCCCAAAAAAAAGTTATATAAATTGATCAATTAATCTTCAGCGTATAAATAAATTCTTATTGCTGGTTTCATTTTCAGGAAAAATTTAGACTAAACAGGAAAGGGCTCTACGTCCTTGTCGAGCCACGTGCAAATTGAAGACTGCTGTTGAGGTACATGATAGATTAATTGTTTAGGCTCCTGTACATGTTGATATGATCCCACAAAATCCAAGATATCTATTTTTGTTGGTTTAGGTCTAACACATAAATAGAAACGAATATCTTATATTGCATAAAGGGCTGCAAAACTCTTTATCGTCACCTTTCTGATGCAAACTACCAGCACTGTTGCTAACGCTTCTTGCGCTTTTTCTTTCGCAGATATGGTTGGTTTCCTTGAAAGACACCAACAAAATGTCAAAGCTGCTGCTTGATTTTGATTATGAGGAACCTATCTTAGTCCTAGTTGTTTCGACAGGATTTGATCTCCTGCTCTAGTTCTTTACATTTCTCAGCGCTCTATGTATTATAACATCAAGAACTTGAATAAAGTGCTTCATATTTGTGGAAATCAATTGGTTCTTTTGATTTTTTTGAGTACTTGGTCCATTTGGTCTTGGCCTTCGAGATTTAAGGACTATTCATCGTAATTGCCTCTCGCTTCAAACTTCGCATAGAACACATTTTCTCATATGCAAGAGACGGAGCAAAGTTTCAAGTTTGTAGTTTCTAAAATGGGCTTGGCAAATATATATCATGATAACATACATAAGCTTAGGTATGTGTAGTTAAAATCAACGATCAAGATTAAAACATGAAAAAAAGATAAATCTTGGGATGAGAGCCTAATAATTAATAGAAGAACTACAATCAAATTGGTTCATATCCCTAAACACATCCACAATAATTTTTTAATCTTGATCGTTGATTTTAACTAGATAGGTCTAAACTCATGTGTGTCATGACATATATTTATTTTTTCCTCCTAAAATAACTAGATTAGAGAAGAATCAATATCCAACGTTAAAAATGAGTGCTTGTATTTAATAAATAAATAAAAATCACTTTCAGTATATAGTCAGATTTAATTTTTATTTCTAAGAAAAGAAAAGATCACTTTTTACATCTATGTTTCTGCTTCCTACTCCACCATGAACATTTCAAACTTGGGATCTTAATTCATAGTAGATCTTATATAAAAGAAAATCGGATAGCAAACCACCCAAGGAGAGAATCTTGACGTTCGAGTCTATTCAACGGAGTACGAGAAATGTAGTTCAAGAACCACATTGTCCAAATGGCTACCTCCATCGTCTAATCCTCAAATCTGATAATGAATAATGAATTTCTGAGACATTCCATCACATGCAATACTAAACTTGAAGTACATAATCAGGGTACTATCGATCCATACAAGTAAAACATTGAACATCTCTTCCCCTGTTGAATAAAGATGTAAATCCAGTATGGATCAAGAATATACATAAATCAAAATCAGTATTCTGCATCGCCATATCCAAATACTATCTACTCGTATTCTCTTTTTTCGCCCTCTAGCTGTTCTCACTGAGTTAATGAAAAATAGTGAACAGGTGAAACAAATGAGTGTGATAACTCAAGAGAGAACTCCCTACTATATAGCACAAGAATAGTTTACAGAGCTTATATAATCCAATAAGCTGAAAGGAAACAAAAATTGTACATGAGCCTCAAATTCTATGGTTCTGACAGTGATTCTGCAGCAGGGTCTCTTAATCGAGCTTCATTACCATCACCATCCTTGCCAACCTCAGACGTAATACGGGTCCTTGGAGAAGCTCTCAGGAAAGAGTTAACGTGCTTCCTCAACATTGCATTGTCTATAAATACATCTCCTACCATTTTCCTCAATTCATCGTCCAACTTGTTCAACTCATCCCGATTCTCATGTTGATTGAAATCCGTTTCCTTGAAACTTCGAGCCTGAAATATATGTGTGTGTGTGTGTGTAAACATAAATGATGAACATGGCAGCAGGCAAAGAAGGCAGCAGTAAAATTTCAACAAATTCGATAATTCATGAGAACTGAAGCACTCTGATAACATGATCCGGTGACATGAATGGTATGGATTTTCCTTGCTACTGCATTTTGGTAGTACTTTTTCCAGTACACAAAACAACACCAAGGGTTAGAGAACCACATGATTAGATTACTCTGACAGATCATGACACCCCATTCACAGTGAAAATAAGAAACAAGAAGTTCTGTAGAAGTACCTCGGAAAGGAAGCGAACAATCTCATCGTCAGACTTGGTTAGAACATCCAAGATATTGGGTATTGATGAAGAATCACCAACAAAAAGACCATCTTGTATATGCTTGGTACTGCACTCTTGTAGCTGACTCCGAAAGATTTCACATTCATGGATCAGCTTTCTTCTTGCGGCCAAGGCATGATCAATCCTTTTCCTTTCGTGCTGCAGCAGTTTCTGAAACCATAATAACTCTCAAACATCAGTAAGCAAGCAAAAGTGTCATAACCTAGACACATTGTGGTAGTGTTTCTACGTAATTGATCAAGAGATAGAGTATGGTAAAGCAACTTAGCATGCTGTTTAAAGTACGAAAATAAAGTAAATCGTAAAGCCTTAGCAGAAGAAGTCACTCTATGTTTTACAGAACAGGTATAGAATATCTAAGAAGATTTGATACTTGCTTCATCTCCACAAACTTGGTGCCAGACTTCCACTTAGAGCAAGGCAGGAGAGAGGAGGACTTACACAACCTTGTTCAAATTATTAATGGTTCGGCATTTTAGAAATTCAGTCATTTTACTTTCTTGCCAAGAAGGGTTCGGCGCTTTGAGGACCTCTGGAAGCAGTCCTTCTATCGAAAAAATATATAATAGACTAGAAACATTGAAAATTACAAAACATGTAGTGGTTGAAAACCTGTTTTTACATCTGAACTCTGAAGAGGTTGAATACTTGTTCTGAACGAGAGTCAACACAAAGAAACAAGAAAGTACCTCCAGATTAGACTTCTCCTCAACAGACTGCGCAAGCTGCAGCTGCAGTTCATTCTTTGATTTTCTCAGGGACTTCACCTCTTTGACAAGAACTTTAATATCCGATTTTGATTTTACTTCAAGCTCTTCATGTTGCCTGAGCAAGGAAGTCAGCTGCTCTTTGGTATCATTCAACTCCCGCATCAATCCATCCATCTCAGTAGATGAAGATGAGCTTGTGTTTTCTCCATGTGACTTGTCACCCTGAAAGAAATCGTTTGTGGGCTTGTTACTCTAATGAGAGGAGAATACAAGAAGGGAAAATCAGAATGATAATAGATATATCAAAGGAACCTCATAGGACTTCAAGCGCAATTCCATTTCCATAGATTTTCGCCATAGCTCCTCCATATCCCACTGCATTTTCATCACTCTTTCTTTCTCAATTAAAAGAGCCTGTTGGAGGTTCTCTTTGCTTTTCTGTTTAGTAGTTTCGAGTTCACCTTCCAAATCCTTGACCTATGCAAAATAAAAGCCTATCTCAGCATCACCCACATCAGGTGGCACACCAGGGGAGGAAACAAAAAGGAACTATTTATATACACACCTTAGTTGTAAGGTACTCTTTCACGGTGATCTCTTGATTCAATCTAGTAATAAGATCCTCCATGTCTGTCTTTGCAGTGACTAGTCTGCGCTGCATGATCATAAGTACTCGATTCAACTTAGAGCGTTGATCAGTAGGAATGACCAACTGGGTACCATTAGGGAGCTTCGAATCCAGAACAGCAGGAGTTGTCTCTGTCCTTGAAGTTTCAGCACCACCAGAGAAATCGAGAGACGCTTCACTGAGCAAGTTAGGAGTGCCTGAATTTGATATTTCACTGCCTCTATATGAACCCAAGTAGCTCCCAATACTATCGTTTGAGAGCCTTCGGACATGGGCTATTTCCTTAACAGGCTCTGCCGCTTCAAACAAAGCATTCATCCCGCGAACAGATAAGAAGGCCGCATTTGAGGGGTTCCCATTATATGTAGCATGGCTTATAAGGCCTTTATTTCTTGGAAGAGCTTCAAGCTGATCCAGAATAGTCTCTCCCATCAGAAGCCCCTCATCAATATTGGACATACCATACTTGACGAGCTTCTCCAGGGGACTACTCGGATCTTCATCAAATGTCAATTCCTCGATGCCGGCATCAGAACTATCATCTCTTTCTACACTAGGCGTCCCAAGATCAGATGCTTCATATATAGTGTCACTGCCATAATCAGAGGTGATTGACGCACTAAGAGGAGATAAGCTTGAGCTTGCAAGATGTTGGTCCGAAGAAATGGAGCCATTAGGATGAGAATCAGGTTCTGCTTGCTTATTTGCTTCTTGATATGCTGAAAAAGTGGGACAAGAATATATACCAAGTTAGCAACGAAACGCTTTTTGAATCTAGAGGAGAATTTGCATATTCAGAATGCAAGACCTTGTTCATTAACCATTTGGCACAAAGATAAATTTAAACCAGTTAACAGATAGCAACTCAAAAGTTCTACATGAAAGAAATAACACCTACAAGACCTAGCAGCAGCCTCTAACTCGAGAAATGATGCGACCACCAAACTCCTTGAAATATCAATGTCTGACAGTAATCTAGTCATCCATTCCTCTAAAAGGTACCTGCGCTGCAACAGCATAAGAATCTCTCAACAGTGAAAGAAATATGCTTTTCAACAATAATCATTAAACTAAATCACATGTAAGTATGAACAATGATCAAGTATATGTCATAGTTGCAATAAGAACAGCCTCTCATACAGTTAAATGCCATTAGAGAACCAATGTAGCCCACCCCAATTACAAGAAAAATGATCAGCGAATTGACAAACAACAAGCATGCTCCAAAAATGTTGTAAATAAGATAGAGTGGGACTCCGCCCATTTCCAGATAAAAATTGCATGGAAACAGAAGTTTTAGTGCCTAAAATAAAAGCTTTGCACATAAGGGAAAACTCCCATCTGAAATTCTAGGTAATGATTTCTTAAGTGTCATTCAAATCCCATTCTGTACCAAAATAAGGAGTACTGTGTTTACGGGAACTCTAGGAGGTTCTTGAAAAGAATATTCTGTTGTACACTGAAGTTGCTTAAAATTTGTGGCACTCCTTCAAAATTTATCAAAATAAAGGGAAAGGGGTATGATTCATAACTGCTTTTGCATTGACAATAAAGACATGCACTATGCCTCCTTAAGATAAATATAAAAGCAAGAGTATAATAATCCTAGCATAAGACTAACCTCTTCTAAGAGTTCCTTGCTTCTCATTCGTAAGAGACCCTTAGGAGGAGCAGATGGGATACTTCTCTTGGGAAATGCTTTTTTGATCTGTATATGAAGATTGCAGAAATAATTAGAGGATGGAAATTTTAAAAGTGCAAGTAAGAAATTCAGTGACTATTGCAGTGTAGTACAGCAATTACTTACATCCGAATATAACTTAAGGAAATCGTTAAATCTTCTTAACACCCCTCGCGTGGTTGTAACACCTGCTGGTGATTGAATAGCTACCTGAACCCTGTAAAACTGTCGAATGGAACTGATAAGGACCAAAACAAACACGAGGATTATATTAATAAAGGAGATAACCACTACATAATCGATCAAAATGATGTAATAATGAGCCATTCACGTCATCCTTATTTAAGATAATATAGATACAAAGAAATTATCAAGGAGCTTTCTACTGGAGTCTGGACTACTTCTTACAAGCAGGACTGCTGAGAATTCTGAGTGTTTTGTGTCCCCATGTGGTGAAATTCCAAGATTAGAGTGAAGTGTCCTTCAGCAATACATCACATCCCTCAGAGCTCAAGGGAACCCTTCAGGTGCTAATGAAAATACTACTTACGAGCTAGGACTGACTGTAGAGTCAGAACATATATCATTTAAATAATTCAAAAACTGATTCATGAGAAAGAGATGTATATCCCAGATGGCTGATTGGTTCGTCTCGGCATTTAATAGCTGATTCATTGCAATGGACTAATGGAGAAGATGACTTATGTCCATAAACACTACAGTACTCAACATCATTGCAAATATATCATGTTTCCTTTTGAAGAAGGAATGATACAAAACTTAAAGACTCCTTAAAATATAATCCCAAGTTCTAAATGCTTATGAGTTATGGCAAACAGCATGCTTTGCCAGCACTTTTAAGTTTTTAACTCACTTTTCATGCAGTATAATCACAACTTCTGAATTCTTATCTATTATTAAGTCCTACTCATCTAGCTATTTCCTGACCAACTGCAAGGATTAACCAAATAAATAACATCACCAAGATGATACACATGCAGCTCCCTTCACAACTTATTCCCATTTCATTCACAAAACGTGCATGGAAACAAATGCAAAGAAAAATTTGACATTTTTCCTAATCAATAAACAAATGGGGACTGGAAGGTCAATTGATCAATAATAACGTCAGGTGCATAAGATAACTAGACAAGGCCCAAAAAAGGGACACACAAAAATACTGCATTGAGAATACAAAACTCAGCGGTGAAAAGGAAAAAAAAAAAAAAAGAAGAAGAAGAAGAAGAAGAAAAACACAAACTACAATGGACATCACAGATGAGAATCAAGATGGAAGCAGCAATCTAGCATGCATAGGTATCATTTTGTTTTTTGTTTTTTGTTTTTTTTTTCTTTCCAAGAACCAACAACAAAGTGAAGTTACTCTTATGTAGGAAGAGGGTTCCATACCAATTACCACGTCAAATAACTTCAACTAAAACCTAAATTCATAAAACTGTAATGCTATTTAGAATTTTAAGTACTGCAAAAACTAACTTGTCTTTTCTTACTTTCATCACAAGTGCATTTAGAATTAAAGATAAAAATCGTTTAATAAGGACCAAAACAACAGCTAACCCTTGGCAAAGACAAATACTGCAGAGTCATTCAATTTCTGTACCACAACAGGATCAGAAGCACTTGATCTAGACTTCGGAAGGGCAACCCAAGAAGGAACCATGATGCAGTAACTCCATCCACTGTGAGGGTCATGAGGCCATATGGTATCACGTCCATTCTGCATGTAAAAGGAAAATAAACTTGGATTAACAAATAAGTCATGATCACACCATATTAAAGTCTAAATAAATAGTGGGACATTGTTGGTCAATACTCAATAATATTCAAAAAATTTCTTCTTTCCCTTGGAAGTTGACGAGAAACATCGTAGGGGAGCTTCATTTATAGATTTCGGATGGTTCCCAATTAACAAGAAAATGCGAGAAAAAGATCTACTCATCAAAACAGCATATCTGCATCCACCCTATAATTGTCAATTTTCAGGAATCTTTACAGTCCACAGCGAAGTTAAGCATTGCCAATCAAACATCATCACCAGACTGTCCAAGTCTCCAAGATCACAGATGAACTATTAACCTCATGTTATTGTGATTCCAAGCATAAGTTTCTAAACTCATATCCACTATGAAAAAGCTATCACAGATCACACATATCAATCATAAACCAAAGGGTATGAACAATCAGCCCTCCTATAAGGGCCATGCATATCCATAATGTTATCGACCTAGAGTCAACTTCTTCTCTTCAGAATCATATATACAACATAAACTACAAAATCTCAGATCCTAAGACGCCGATACGAATTCCACCATTAATATAAGCTCAAATAACACATGGCAGAAATCCGAAGCATCAACCGAGTATCCCTTCTCACTCAACACCAATTGATCACTCAACATGAGAGTCAAGATCCAATTTCTATTCAGATTCAACTCCAACAACCCCGAAATTCTCATTCAGCAAAATCAGAAAGCTAGGGAGGCGTGGGAGTACCCATTTCTTAGGGGGAGGACTCCAGTCCATCCCCAACGGCAACGGCGACGTCCCGTCGTGTCTGTGCTTCGGAGGACTCTTCCTCCGCATCATCATCATCGCCTACAACCACCAATCCTCCTAATCCTCCGCCTCCACCGCCAATTTCGGCTCCGATCACAATCGCTTCGATTCAAAGCATCCGAATTCGAGATCCCCAAATCGAAAAGAGAATCAGACACCAAAACAAATCCCGATTAGGGATTGATGATGATCAAATGATCGTTGACTACAAGCTCAATTCGTCTTCGTCTTTGTCTTCACCTTTGATTTTGGTTTTGTGTGTGTGTGTGTGTGTGTGTGGGGTTCTGCGTGAGAGCTTCAATTTTGGAATTTTTTATGTTTTAATTTTGTTGAAAAAGTTCGAGAAAAAGGATTCAGCTACTCGTCGCTGTAGCCTGAAGTGAGTGGTGATTTTTCGGTGATTCAGGGGAAAGCAAACGTGGAGTGGAATGGAGATGGTGGGCTGAATTGGGTTGATTGCTTCGTGCTTTGTGTTGAGCCAGCGTGGGCCTTTTCATGGGTGTTTGAGGTTTGAAGTGGATGAATGTGGGTTGGGCTTGGAGTTGGAGGCCCATACATTATTGATGAGGGATCCATTCCTATTATAACGACAATACAACAGGGTGATCCAACGGGGCAAGAAAAGGTTGTCCAGTTCCTCTGTTGTTACAGCAGGGATCTGATGATGGGTCGTGTACTAGAACCTCATAGTATATGTCCTATTTCTCGTTTCTTATTGAACAAACCAAATCTATCACTTAATTGCCATGACATTGATGACCATGTTTTGAATTTTTTGTACTCTCATTTTAGGTTCGATTCAAGAACAAGTTCAATGGACATTATAAAATTGGTTATTATAGTCATATTATAGCAATAAGTCCAAAGTTTTTCACTCCAATGGGTTGCAAAAAGTATGCCAAATTTTAACATATGCCAAATGAATTGTTATATTTGACAACCAAAATACCAAAGGCATTTTTGCCAACTCTGATCCATTTTGCAAAGTAACATCAAAATATATATATATATATATATATATATATGAAAAAAAGGAGGTTGTAGTAACTGCAATCAAGTTAGCTGCAATCCTTCTTCCAAACTTTTAAAAATCAAGTTTTTTTAAATTTTAACATTTTAAAATAAAACAGTTATTTTTTTTTTTAACATGTAAGGGCTGCTGCTCTTGTTAGCTGTAATTATTACAGTCCCACAATCCCCTATATATAAAAGAATAAACATAAACCCATATGTTTATGTGGCTCTTCCCTAATCATTGATTAATCATCAATGTTAAAATATATAGTATGATAGCATTGAAGAAGCATTGCCAAATTATAACAATTTAGACACTATTCGTCTCCTAAAAAATAACTATGCTTATACCAAAAATAACTGCCTATACTCCTCCCTCCGACATAATATTTTTGCAACGTTTTAAACTTTTCGTCATTGTCGAGGTAAAGTTTGATTCACATCGTACAACGATTTTACTTAATTTTTTATCAATTTATTGTGAAACATCAATTATTGTTTAAGTTACGTAATTTATCGAACATACTACAGTACAGACGTTATTTGATATGAAAACGAACCATATTTATGCGTATAGAATAAAGAAAAATATATAGACGTTGTAAAAATTATGGATAGAGATAGTAGTAAACAATCAATCCCGAACCATGTAATGAAGGGTTCGACAATATAAATTGGAGCTTGAATAACATGGCGATTAAAAATCAAATGAGAACCGATGGAACTGTAATGGGAAAAATTGTAACCAAGCAAACTCAATGCAATAATGGAGGCCAAAATGGGACGAGCAAGCGCGTCTTTTTGTTATTTTACAGGTTCTGTGATTGAAACTCACAGAAAGACCATAGGGGACCAAATTGTTTCCTTTAGGCGATATGTGTACAAAACACATAAACTATAGTTTTGCACTTGCATGTGATCATCGAACACTAAAGCTAGTTTGATTGATTCTCACAAAGTTCCACATCCCTTTCATGTGCATGCTAGCACTTAGAAAATCACCCCCTTTCTTTCGCTTGTATGCCAATTTGGAGTATAGAAAGGGAGAGGAAACAGCACATACAAATGCAAAAGGGAATCAATAATGGAAGTCCAAGTCGGAGTCAATGCACGGTGTCTTTTTGTTCGCTTCAGGGTCGTGTGATGTAGATCATTCCAGGTCGTAGGGAGGGTTTATTTTAGGGAATATTTGCTATTTTTGTAACATAATTATGAACAATGGATCGTAATAAGAAAATACACGAAATGTTGAAGTTGGAAGTGTATATGTATATCGAAAATATATGGCTGATTTTAAACCAGTCATATTAGTTGATTTTATATCGTAAGATTTCTTTGAAGATTATGAAATAGTGATTTTGTGAAACACAATTTTGTCAGAAAATTTTTTATATGATATAAAATCAACCAACATGACTGATTTTAAATTAACTTCACAAATCCTTATATATATATATATTGCGGTTGTTTTTCTCTCTCAATCATCAACTCAAGGTACTTAATTAATTATTAACAAAAGGAATTGTAATAAGTTGAAGGTCATATCGTACATGTAATTGTATGAGATTGTTAATTAAAGGTTTCTTTGTCTCTCTTATAAGTCTCTCTCGCGTGTATGATCAGTGATATCACTGCTGCATTTGCATCTATGATCGTTTGTTTGTATTGGCAGTTTTCGAAAGACTTGTTAGTCGGTAACTAAGATCCAAACAAGTAACATTGTTATGACCAATACACGTAGTCAACCCACAGTAGTCGGAAGCGTGGATGCGGATGATTTGGTTTATTGTATTAGCACAACGCTATGTAAACTGAATGTATTTATATCGACCACAAAAAATCATTAATGATCATAAAATATCGAATCTAATAAATCAAAATTTATTTTGCTGAGATAGATGGGTAAATTGGAACAAATTCAAGTATTGTTTCTATTCAACTTTAATCTGAAGGTTCTACTCCAATTCACCAAAGTTTTATCACTGCTCACTCATTTTCATCTGCTTAAAAATCATTTACTATACGAATTACACTCCAACGCTAGATTAATAATGTTAAAATTACTTAAAAATGAATACACTCCAGTCAAGATTTATAATGTTAGAACCAATAGAAGAAGCATATATTTCTGTTTTTGTTAGTTAAATATTTAATTGTGATAATTTTACTTTTTCAAAAAAACTAACTAATTTTCCTGTTATTTTATAATGCGTTTAGCGTGGTCATCTGACTAAAACAGAGCGACTTTTACCATTAACTGTTCTACTTCATCCTCTATATATAATGTTTGTTTGATGTGCAACTTAAATGTTAATGGCCACATATATAATATGTACATTAGAAACTTGTAAATATTTGCAACATAGATCACGATGGCCAATTTGCAAGGCGACCTTTAGGCTGATCGTGAAATTTGTTCAATTACTGTACTAGACGTTCACACGTACAACAGCTTATGTGGTTATTGAATTTAGTTGAGAAATTTGAGTTCAATTGTTTTTGTGCATGTTTTTATCTAATTGGTGCTGCATCCAATTGGATCAAGATAAATATACTTATCATTTATATATATCTTAGCGCACCGGAATTGATCACTTGATAGCAAGAAACTTACAAATATAACACAACAAAGTTCAACTTATCGTTAAACTTAATTTATTGTCACTCTAACACATAATTTCCAAACAATATAATCACAACATTATCTAACAATATATAATTATTCAAACCCCAAATCAAACGCCAATAACCACTGATCATCAGCATGTGAATCCAGGAGGGATAGTTTTCTGGCAAGCACTGAGGAGCAGGCTAACAGCAACAGGAACATCAAGCTTCACAACACCAAGCACATTGGCCTTAATCGCAGTGCAAAGGCAGAGCGCAGCCTCGGCATCAGCCAAGCCACTGATCAACGCACAGCAAGGAGTACCCGAAGGAGGCGACCCCACGACGACGCTGACGAGGCCTAGGAGGTCGGCACAGACTCCTAGCTTGAGTGTGTCCAAGGGACATGTTGCTGCAGGTTTTGGTGGTGATGGGATGATTGGTGGGCTTGGGCAGGGTTTAGGGGTTGGCTTTGGCTTCGGCTTTGGTTTTGGTTTCGGGCAGGTTGGGCAGGCAGAGGCGAACGTGGCGGCGAGGAGGAGGAGGAGGAATGTGGTGGCGACCACGGTGGTGCTGGCCATTGTTGGTGGCTTGGAGATGAGTGGCTTGGCTAGGCTGCTTATTGCTCTTTGGTTTGGGATGAGAGGAAGATTGGTAGCCTGGTGTTTATATAGAGGGGATTCAGGGGAAGTGTAAAGTACTGTGAGTGCCAGTGGGGTATTCAAAATGCATGAGTGTAACGTTTCCTCCCTTCCTAAAAGATCTGGGACATTATAAGTCCTAAATCATGCCAATGTTAGCGGGTTCAAAAACGTTGCCAAAAGGTTAAAAAACCGCTACCATATACCCATGGTGCCGGCATGGTTGCATCTAACGCCGTTGCCAAAGCGCTTGGCTAAGGCTATGATAGCGATTAGCGAAACCGTTAACATAGACTCGGTGACAACAATAAGAAAACACATGCATAATGTATATGACAATGGTTAAAAATGCTCTGACTGGGTTATGACGGTATTTAGAAGTAAATGTCACCGACTCAGGCAGCGGAGGAAGGACTCTGACGATTGGCATCGGAGGCGATACCGACGAGTTTATTTGACACACTACATGTTGTCGTCCGATATTTAAAAATAGATCATTATATTATAGAAGTAACAATGGAACTTCAAAAAAATATATATTGAATAGCATCATTTTAGAAAATGTTATATTTATTTGATCGAGAACAGAGTTAATTAACCGATTAAAAACCGTCTATGTTTAATTTCCTATGGAAGGAAATGACATAAAATGTATTGTTTGGTGTATTTTTGTACGCACATAGCAAGTCAGCCATGTGAACAAAGGGGAATGATAAGCTTTGTAATCGCAAAAGAAAGGGAAATAGGATGATCAGTGCATGCTGTGGCTGCAAATTTCCTGAGAAGGACAAATTGTATATGCTAGCTAAGCTTAAACAATTATCCTTGTAAGGAAACAAAAGGAATCCCAAAGTCACGTAGTCGTCGCGTTAATAATTCGGTGATATTGATATATGTTTTTCAAACAGTGACAATATTTTCCGGCCATGGAAATCGGGCGTTTGGAACCAACAACACATTTTGCTGTTTGATGTGTTTTTTTTTTTTTTTTTAAATCCGAAAATAAAATTTAAACCTTAATAATGAAATATCAATCCTAAAAAAATAAAATTAATAAATATAACTTCATAAAAAATTATATCCATAAAAATCTGAAAAGTTGGATCAAAAATCCAACATCCCAGATCATCTACTGCACCAACAGCACCAAAAATCCAACAGCCGTGAATCCCAATCAGTCATAAGAGGTCTACATACTCATAGCCGAGTAACTTTCATGGTCGAGGTCGTACGAAGTCCAACATCGCGTCTAGGAACGCGACAATAAATGGAAAGTGATTTTTATCTCTAATTAACGAAATTGAGGCATTTGGTGTTTCATATGAGGTAAAGCTGCAAGAGCTGTTCGCCCTGAAGAATAAATTTGCATCACTTGAACATAGAGAAAAAGGAGACCATTGTAACAGCAACAAAAATAAATAAATGTACTGAATGCAACTGCAACAACCATAATCGTGTATATATATGATCATGTAGCCTATGTTTTTACAACTTCAATTTTTGTGCCCATCGTTACAACTTGAATTTATGTGGAGGTGCACATACATGTGTGTTTCGCCATACAAGTTTGTAATGTCCATTAAAATCAAATGGACAAAACCATATAGTGTTCATTTAGCGCAACGCAATCATATTAGTCGTTTTCAACCCAGCTTATACATACAACAGTGCTTCACAAATCTCGCCGACATGACTCCCATTCGTCACTGAAAATCCACAAAGAAGGATTTGGGCTTGGATTAAGGAATGGCCTATTGCAAGTAACTCCGACCCAATGAATTAGCCGGTTGCATGGACCAATACAGCAGATTTTTTTTATTTTTTTTTTTTTTTTGCGTGGGCCGATACAGCAGGATGATAATGCAACTCTGGGCCAATCCTTTATCCTTCATAAAAAGAGCACACGTGACGTGGCAGTATCGAATGACATGGCACATGTTTGACCAAGCAAAATGACTGTTTGTTGACATGGCACACTCACAGTGAAAAGGTAACGTTCTTTACAAGCTGACTGGGGGTGAAGCGTGGAGCTAGCCACACCATGACGAGCAAACGTTTCGTGTGTGTCTGGGAGAAACGAGCAAATAGACGAGTCTTTGTCCCTTGAAAAACATGGGCTCTTTTGTGATTGTATTCCATTTGCCAACTTAGACTACACGAGAATGGCAATTCATCTTCTTTTGTCAATATATGATTCCGATGTCTCAGTCTGTAATCTCTTCCGCATGAGAATGGAGGCTAAGGAATTCATGCCATACAAGGAAAAGGTCCAGCTCTTCAATGTATATACTTTCTAGCACTCGGTGTTTTACATAACACACTAGTACAATATGTTGACAAAAGAACCACTCCACATGAAGATACTTCAACATGCCATAGAAATCCACTCAGACCACTCCACATGAGATACTAACAAAGAACCGAAACCCATAACAAACCACAAAGCTGCTGAAGTTTGTAGACACCTATTTTTTAAATCAAGATTGTTAATCGTATTTAATCTTTAATAAATTGTATTCATGTTTTTTGTTTTAGGTGTCTTTCATATAACCACTGTAATATCAATTCAGTAGCCAATCAAATAAAACATATTCAATAAATATTTATTTTAATATTTTGTTGATTCTGAATGTCACGTTGCAGCACTTCATTTACCATTTTATTGCAACAACCATCAATATGAACCGGGGAAAAATACTTACATCATTTATGTCAAGGTTAACGCTGTTTACATCTCCTTTTTTACACTTCACGTCGTGTCGCTCCCGGATTCGCCCACCACCATCCCATACACTCACCCCCACCGTACCCTATAATGCACCCCAGTCCCTCCCTTCACTCCCTCACACACACCATCCCCTCCCCTCCTCCACCTCCACCTCCAAACCTCAACCACCAATGAATCACCACCACCACCACCACCATCACCACCCGCCGCCGCCGGACCCCGCCGTCACCTCAACCACCCCCCCCACCACCCCCTCCTCCGCCTCCTCCTCCACCGCCACCTCCGATCACCGCCAATCCCCCCTCGCCGCCGTCACTGTCCTCCCTTCCCCTCTCCTCAACCAAACCCCCTCCGATTCCCCCTCCTCCTCCTCCGATCCCGTCTCCATCACTCGCCGCGGCGATTTCTCCGCCGTCTGTCGCTGGACCGTCCCCGATTTCCCCAAAGCCAAGGCCCGGTCTCTCTGGAGCCGATACTTCGAGGTCGG
>JAOVYX010017166.1:10712-22831 GCA_035668315.1 Drosera spatulata | reverse complement strand
GTTTTAGAGATTATTATCTCTATCCCTTATTGTGAGATTCTCAATATTTTGAGTGTAACTCCTTTTGTATTTCTCTTCTTTTGGTTAGTGGATTTTTCGTCGTCGGCGACCGCCCGTGGTTTTTTCCCGTAAGGGTTTTCACGTAAAATCTTTGTCTTATTGTTTGTGTTTATTATTAACTGACCCATTCGTAACAATGAGACATATCAAAATTGAAAAAATAAGACTTATCAAAATTGCAAAATAAGACTTATCAAAATTGCATCCTAGATATAGATGGGAAAAGAACTAGAACTAAATATGAAAACTAGAATAAGATATAAACCATTGATAATAGAAACTGAAAATAATTGCCGGCTGCCAAAAATAGATGCTCCACATCACTCTCCCTTGGTCTGAAAAATCTTCACCCCAACGAATAGGCTTTGAGATATTCCTTAAAGATGTCTGGGCCAACTCGTTTTAGCTCTTCTTCTGCAATCCATGTACTCTCATGTGCTGGTTTTCCAAGCCACTTCATCAGGAAACGCTTATATTGTTTCCTCGTCTTGATCTGACTTCTTTGACATCAAGTACATCTTCAATAATGTCGGCATTTGCTTTCGGCAGTTGCTGGACTTGAGCTTCTATATTAGTTACTTCACCGTCAAATCCATGAAATGGCTATAAACCAGAAACATTGAAAGCTCGACTGATTTGCAACTCAACTGGTAGCTCTGTTATGCAGGCATTTGAATTGATCTTCTTCAACACTTTGCGCGGTCCAAATTTCCTGGCTTTGAGCTTGTGATAAGTACCTTTGGGAAATCTTTCACGCCTCAAATGCACCAGTACTTGATCTCCTTCTTCGAACCCTTGTGCTTGACGATGCTGATTTGCAGCAAAAGCATATGTTGCATTGCTGGCTATCAAGGCAGCTTTTACCTCCTCATGAATCTTTCGAACATGATCAACAAATAATTCTTCTTCATTACTCACTCTAGTTTCTTGTGGTAATGGCACCAAGTCAAGCACATGTTGAGGTTTCAATCCATAAGCTGCCTCAAACGGTGTTTTTTTTTTGTGCTTCAATTGACCGAATTATTATAGGCGAACTCATGAGCATGGGGTATGATCAAATTGTTGAGGTTGTCGACTACTTTCACATTCATGACAGACCTGTGCTATGTGATTCCAATACGGGAGTTGAGGTATGATCAAATTGTCGAGGTATATCTAACATGATGTAATACCGTGAGAGACCGAAACAGTGAAGCAAGGACGAGTACAAAACAGAGGGAAGCCGTGATTCAGTGAAAACTACATTGTGCCCTGACGCAGTGGTGGTCCACGTCCGGGTGCGACCTGATACTCACGAACACAACTTCAGGAGAAACTGCAATACACTTGGGCGTCGTCTTGCCCACGCCCGGGCGAGGTTCTCGACAGATTTGAGTCCATTTTCAATTCTGATATCTTGTTTATGGATCTATAAAAATACTCATGTAATTATTCGTCATCAATTGAGTTTAAAGTTTGAGTTGAGATCTAATATGATCTGAGACGCTCTATAATATGGTCTTGTCATAGTGTTTTTCCATCACGGTTTGTGGTGATGTGATTTGTGGGGATCTTCTCCCGATACTCGGGTTTCCCCACTTTAATTTCGTGTGTTCTCGTTTTTATTGTCTCGATTTCACGTCTTCAAATCTTTCACAAATCCCAAGTCCTTGCGTTGTTCCCAACAAGACACCTCAGCATATTACCCAAACTTTTATTCACAACTTCTGTTTGCGGATGACAAGTACTAGAATATTTCAACTCTAACCTAAATTTCCTCCACAAAGTTCTCCTGAAGTGCCCCATAAATTTTACATCCTTATCAGAAATTGGAACACCGTGTAACCTCATAACCTCACGGAAGAATAACTCAGCTATTTGCACGGCATCAAACGTTTTATAACATGGGATGAAGTGTGCCATCTTTGAAAAACGATCCACCACAACAAAGATGGAATCAAATCCCTTTGATGTCTTTGGAAGTCCCAAAATAAAATACATACTTAGATGAATCCATGATGCGTCTGGTTCTGTCAGACGAGTGTACAAACCTATATTCTGAGCACTGCCTTTGTTAAATAAGCAAGCTGGACACCTTTTCACCAATTTCTCCACATCTCGACACATGTTTGGCCGATAATAACGGTCAGCCACCATTGCTAAAGTCTTGTCTCTTCCAAAGTGTCCTCCCAAGCCATTCCCATGTAGTTCTCTAATTATTTGTTCCCTCAAAGAACCTTGCAGAATGCATAATTGATTACCTTTGAATAGATATCTATCATGCAGCCTATATGGTAGGGTCTCTACTTGTGATGCGCCTTGAAAATCACGAATAATCTTGCTGAAATAAGGATCAGACCCATATTGATTCTTCAGCTCCTCGAACCCAACAACTTGAGTACTCAACACCCCTAATAGCAAAGTCCTTCTACTCAAAGCATCAGCTACTATGTTCGGCTGTCTGGATTTCTACTTGAGTGAGAAGTTAAACTCATAAAGAAAAGAACTCCTCCTAGCATGCTTGCCACTAAGCTTTTTCTAAGAATGCAGATATCTTAATGCCTGATGATCCGAATAAACAACAAACCCTCGATAAGCCAAGTAGTGTTGCCAATGACGAATGGTCCTTACCAAAGCATAAAATTCCAGGTCATAGGTTGAATACCGTCATTTAGAATAAGATAAATTCTCACTGAAGAACTCCACAAGCGTTCCATCTTGGCTGAGAACCGCACTGATACCTGTATGTGAAGCGTCACATTCGACGACAAACAACTTCTCAAAATCCGGTAGTGCAAGAACAGGAGCTTCGGACATCAGAGCCTTTACTTTTTCAAAGGCTTTATGTTCAGGCTGAGACCATTCAAAGTCATCTTTTTTCTAAGTTTCAGTGATAGGAGTCATAATAGAGCTGAAGTTTCGAACAAATGTCCTGTAAAAAGATGTCAGACCATGAAAGTTTCGGACTTCTTTGATAGACTTAGGTGTTGGCCATTCGGATTTGGCACGAACTTTTTCCGGATCTGGTTTTAGTCATGTCCTTGACACAATAAACCCAAGAAATACCACCTTGGACTGCATAAAGCTGCACTTTTTCAAGTTTATGTAGAGTTGCTCTGTTTGCAGAACTTTCATGACTTCTCATAAATGTTTCAAGTGCTCCTCCTTAGTGCGGCTATAAATCAAAATATCATCGAAAGAAACGACAACAAAATAATTTAAGAAATGCTTGAGTATCTCTGTCATAACCCGCATGAATGTGCTTGGCGCATTAGAGAGGCCAAACGACATCACCAATCATTCAAATAAGCCGTCTGGTGTTTTAAAAGATGTCTTCCACGCATCTCCACTCCTTATCCATATTTGATGATATCCGCTTCTCAAATCAACTTTAGAGAACACCGTAGCACCATCTAATTCATCAAGCATCTCTTCCAATCGGGGAATAGGAAAGCGATACTTAATCGTAATTTTTATTTATCACACAACTATCAATGTACATCCTCCAAGAGTCGTCTTTCTCTGGGGTTAATAAGGCTGGACAAGCACAAGGACTTTTACTTTCACACACTAAGCCTTTCTCTAACTACTCTTGAACTTGTCTTTGTATTTCTGCTCGTTGCATAGGTGGCATTCGATATGCTGGTGAGTTAGGTAAAGTTGCCCCTGGAGTAAATCTATGGCATGTTGAATACTCCTCAAGGGTGGTAAGCTGATAGGCAAATCTCCGTTGACGAACTCTGTGAACTCCTCCAAATGATGCTAAATTTCAGGAGCGTATTGTTGTGCTTTATCGATCTGGTCACCCTTGGACAACCTATGAAGTAAAGCATACATGAGTCCTATCTCAGTGCTTTCGACTTCAAAGTTCTTGACGGCTAAATAGCCACTAATTTTGTTCACTTTGCCAGCTACAGATTTCTCCCTTTCCCCCTTGAGCGGATATAGAATATACCGTTTATTGTCTTTGGTAAAAGAGTTAAGTGTTTAGCCTTGTCTTGTGGTCCAGGCCATGATCGAACAACCAAGGTCTTCCAACAAGGATATGTCCCGTATCCATCGGCACTACATCACATAAAGCCTCATCATTCAGCTTGTCAGCAATAGAGAATTTAACTAGGCATTGAGATGTCACTGGAACTTCATGGCCTTTCTTTAACCATCCGATTCTATAAGGACGAGGGTGCTTATTGGTAGGAAGATTCAATTTGTCCATAGCCTCCTTTGAGATAATATTCTCCATGCTGCCTCCATCAATGACAAGATCGCAAACCTTTCCTTCGCAAAGAACACGAGTATGAAAAATGCTATGCCTTCTCCAATCTTCCTCTTCCTCCGTTGCAGTAGCTGTCATCACTTTTCGAATCACCAAAGACTCTGCCTGAACAGGATGAACATCAATTTCCTCAATCACCACATCATCAAAGTTATCATAGGATGGTACCAACTTATCTCCTTATTTGGTTAAGTTTACTCTTCGTTGAAGACAAGCAAAGGAAGTATGTCCCTTCTCTCCACAAGTAAAGCAACGAAATTTGTGAATTGTTGCTTTCTTTATTTGTGACAGAGCTGTAAGTAGCTTGACCACCGTAAATCATACCTTTGTCTTTATCACCCTTCTCTACGTTGCTTGGCCTGCCAAGCGCCTTATTGGGTGCAACGACCCCTCGATTTCTTCGCGGAGCTATCTGGAAACCATGGGCTACCTCTAAATTGTTCGTCCCGTTGCTGCCGTATAAAGGCTTTCTTGTACCATAATGCACTATTCGTTTTTCTGCTGCCAATGGATAGTGTCGAATATTTCAAAGGTTGAATAATTGCACAACACCCATCTCATCTCTGATAGAGTAATGTAAACCAGCATGATAGCGAAACGTGAGCTGTTCATTAGTTTTAGTGAGCCCAATCCGGATTAACAGATCATTGAACTCTGTCGTGTATTCTTCAACGAACTTGTTATGTTGCTTCAAACAAAGGAGTTTTTCATACAACTCCATTGTATAATCAGTAGGTAAAAATTGCTTTCGTAGCTTCACCTTCATTTGTTCCCAAGTGCTGGTTTACAGCACCTTCAATTTCAGCCTTTCTGTCATCGCTTCAACTTTCTTCCACCATGAAGTGCAATAACCTTCAATTTCAGCTTCACAAACAGCACCTACCAACTTTCTGTTATCGCTTTTCATTCGAAATAAGTTTCCAAACTCAATTCTCAATCCAAATAATCATCTGAGTGTAGCTTCCCATGGAAATCAATAACCTCAATTTTTATTCCACCACCATTTAAATCAAACGCGTATTGTAACCATTCTTCCTATCTACCTCCTGCTTGATTTTCTATCCCAATATCATGAAAAGGCTTCTCGAACTCGACTCTATCTTCATCATCAAGACTTTCTGGCATATCGAAGATGTTGTAGTCGCCTTTCGGAATCTCCATTCGGGTCCCCACGGGTTCCTGACGCTGCAAGGCTGGTACAGCCCGGGTCAAATCGTCATTCATTCGCCGCATCTCGGCCAACTCTGTTTGTTGGGGCTGATTACCTCTTCTTCTAAGTTTACCGTGACCAACCACAGTTGTTTAATTGAAGAGCGGAGAATCTGCGGCACGCTCTCATACCACAAACCGATTTTATCACTTAGAACAGTTCTTAGTGAGAGTTGATTTTTATGAAAAAACGGTTCTTGTATTTTCGTTTTCGATTTTTCTATAAATTTCTAAATGATCAATGAATAGAAAAATAATACAAGAAATATAAATAACATCAGATTTATAGTGGTTCGTCCCTTAGCTTAATCAGGGAGTTATGTCCACTCTTCACGCACAGTAATAACACTATGTAAACCATCTTATAAGTACACCCTATGTTCTATTGCTCACTGTTAACTAAACAACGAGACTTCTCCAGTAGCTCCTTTATCCTTGGACGCTAAAAATAATGATCTACGTCTATCCTAAGACTAGACATCCCCTTTACAAACTCCCCCCTGGTAGCTTGACTCACGACCATTACAGACTCACGGTCTCAGTCAACAATCGATCACAGCTCTACGAGGTAGACCAATTTGAACAACTCGATCATACAACACAATAAACCTATGGATATGAAAAGCTTGACATATTGCCATACAACAAAGAACATTGAGCACATCAAAGATTAGAATTCACCTCGAGATTTTCATTGTAAAATCTGAATTCAAACCTTCTTCAAATCACCAATACAAAAGTTGCTTGATTTTCTATCCCAATATCATGAAAAGGCTTCTCGAACTCGACTCTATCTTCATTATCAAAACTTTCTGGCATGTCGAAGATGTTGTAGTCGCCTTTCGGAATCTCCATTCGGGTCCCCATGGGTTCCTGACGCTGCAAGGCTGGTACTGCCCGGGTCAAATCCTCATTCATTCGTCGCATCTCGGCCAACTCTGTTTGTTGGGGCTGATTACCTCTTCTTCTAACTTTACCGTTACCAACCATAGTTGTCTAATTGAAGAGCAGAGGATCTGCGGCGTGGTCTCATACCACAAACCGATTTTATCACTTAGAGCAGTTCTTAGTGAGAGTTGATTTTTATGAAAAAACGGTTCTTGTATTTTCGTTTTCGATTTTTCTACAAATTTCTAAATGATCAATGAATAAAAAAAATACAGGAAATACAAATAACATCAGATTTATAGTGATTCGTCCCTTAGCTTAGTTAGGGAGTTATGTCCACTCTTCACGCACAGTAATAACACTATGTAAATCATCTGACAAGTACACCCTATGTTCTGTTGCTCACTGTTAACTAAACAACGAGACTTCTCCAGTAGCTCCTCTATCCTTGGACGCTAAAAATGATGATCTACGTCTATCCTAAGACTTGACAATCCCCTTTACAAACTCCCCCCTGGTAGCTTGACTCACGACCATTACAGATTTACGGTATCAGCCAACAATCGATCACAGCTCCACGTGCTAGACCAATTTGAACAACTCGATCATACAACACAATAAACCTATGGATATGAAAAGCTTGACACATTACCATATAGCAAAAAACATTGAGCACATCTAAGATTAGAATTCACCTCGAGATCTTCATTGTAAAATCTGAATTCAAACCTTCTTCAAATCACAAATACAAAAGTTGAAAACACTTGTTTGAAAATAATCAATTTTTTCTCTTTTGAAAAACATTTCAGCTTTCGTTAAATAATTTTTATTGAAGTTACAAGTTAGGAAAATATGGATGATCGTGGACATCGTGGAAGACAGAAGAAAATAAGTAAAAAATAGATTTTTACTTGTCTCCTAAGTTTTAGGCATATTTTTAGATCATCTCGCTATAATTTTTTTCCTAAAACAGTCCACTACTCACCATTCTGAAAAATATATTTTTTCTTTCCAAAAACATACGGATATTAACAGAAAATATCTTCCATAGATAATGGATCTAAAAAATCAAGGTTTCAAAACAGAAAACGGTTACTGACCAAAGACACGCCTCTACACAAGAGACAGCTATTCAAAAACCCTGTTTTTGATTTGACCCTTAGTGCTCAATAGTTCAACTGTAGGATAGGCTGTCATACATCATTGTCCTTATACAAGTATCTAGACTGTAAATCTCCAATTTGCATCAACTAGATCTTGTGTTTTTCGTGAGTTGTTGTTTCTTGAATCTTGAGGTCTTTCACTTGAATTCGGCACTTCAATCTTTTGGGTTCTTTTGGAGCTTGCGTTTGTACTGTTTTTTTGGGTTTAGCAGCCTCATCGGTGGTTTTCTGAGCTTTGGTGCGAGGCATGGTTGGGGAATTAATGTGGAGGACGATTTGGTTGAAGAATATGAGGAGTTTTTGAAGTGTGGGTGGTTATGGCAAGTTATGGTGGTGTTTATAGGTAGTTTTGGTGTAATGGGAGATAGGACGGTTTGCATGCGGTTGTGCGGTTTCTCTTGATTGGTTTAATGACAGGGAAAGTGGAAGAATGTGGCAGTTACTTTCCCTTTATATGCAGAGAGGAAATCTGGATAAGATTTGGGATAAGGTTGAGACAGATGTTAGGAAGACACGACTCTTGGATGATAGAAACAAAAAGATATGATATAATCTCTTTAAAAACTGAACAAATATTTGCAAATAATCAGTACTATAAATAATGCACGACATTCATAGTAATGAACAATATATCCACTTCACTTTTTCTATCATTTACAGTAGAATTCTTACCCAATCTGGCTTCTTAGGTCAAACAAAGTCACTCTCAGATTGAAAGTCAACCAATCAGTGAAACCATCAGGGATCAAAAGTAATATTCAACTAGTTAAATTTTATCATGTCTAATTCCTGCCTCAGTTTTTCATACCTTTCCTTTACAAGGGGTTTTGTGAAGATATTTTCTAATTGTTTTTCTGTTTCACAATATTCTAATCTCATATTTCCCTTTTCGTAGTGATCTCTTAGGAAATGATGTCTAACATTTATATGTTTAGTTCTTGAATGCGTAACTGCATTTTTTCACACATATAGCACTTGAATTATCACACAAATAGACACACAATCATATTTAATTCCAAAATCACTCAATTGTTGTTTTAACCATAACACTTGTGCACAACATAAACCAACAGCAATATACTCTGCTTTAGTGGTAGATAAAGCAACAGAATTTTGTTTCTTTGAAGACCAAGAAACTAAACATCAACCCACTAAGTGACAAGTACCTGATGTGCTTTTTTCTATCAACCAAATATCCAGCAAAATCAGCATTTGTGTAACCTATTAGTTCAAAGTTTGCTCCTTTAGGATACCATAATCTCAGCTTTTGTGTTCCACCTAAGTACCTCAAGATCCGTTTCACACCTTTGAGATGGCTCTCCTTAGGGTCTACTTGGAACCGTGCACAGAAACATACACTAAAGACAATATCAGGACGTAAAGCCGTAAGATACAAGAGTGATCCGATCATACCTCGATACTCCTTTTGATCAACACTTTTACCACTTGGATCCTTATCCAATTGGCAAGCTGTGGGAATAGGGGTATCATAAGACTTGGCATTCAACATCTTGTACTTCTTTAACAACTCCACAAGGTACTTGTTTTGATGGACCAAAATTCCATGTTGTGACTGTTTGATTTGTAACTCAAGGAAGAAATTAAGTTCTCCCATCATGCCAATCTCAAAGTTACTAGCACGAAAAATAATATCATCTACATATATTTGAACTATTAAAAAATCTTTGTTCTTGGTTTTGACAAACAATGTTTTGTCCACTTCACCTAACCATTAGAAACAAGAAAGTCAGACAGTTTTTCATACCAAGCTGTAGGAGCTTGTTTTAAACCATATAGTGCTTTGTCCAACTTATAGACATAATCAGGGTATGAAAAACTTTCAAATCCAAGTGGCTACTCAACATAAACTTCCTCTTTCAAATTTTCATTCAAAAATGTACTTTTAACATTCATTCCATAGAGTTTAATGTTCATGAATGTAGCGAAAGCAATCAACAACCTTATAGCCTCTAATTAAGCAAATAGGAACAAAAGTCTCATCATCGTCAATGCCTCCTCTTCACTATATCTCTTTGCTACTAACCTAACCTTATTCCTAACAAGCACACCAAAATCATCAAATTTATTACGAAAAACACATTTGGTGCCTATTACTGGTTGATCATTAGGTCTAGGTACCAGTTGCCAAACTTTATTTCTCTCAAACTGATTAAGTTCCTCTTGCATAGCTAAAATCCAATCATTATCTCTGAATGTATCAGAAACGTCATAAAGTTCAAAATGAGAGATAAAGGCTGAGTAGGTACAAACATTGGTTTGTGAGCTAGATGATGCTTTTGACCTTGTCTGGATTCCACTCTTTAGATCTCCTATCACAGTATCGAGAGGATGTGAACTTTTATACTTCCAGTTTCGAAGAGTCAGCTCCTTTTAAGCGTCGTGTCTTCCCGAGAGTTGGTTCTCAGGTTCATTATCAAACAACCTCGTCAATGACTAATTAATTAGCCCAATCCACACAATATTTAAAAAGGAAAATCAAAATATTAAAAAATATCAAACAGCTCGGGGCTTACCAATCACGCCATCATCCTCAATCTCACATCGTCACCTTGGGGCTTAACAACCTCGTCGCCTCACCTCTGCTTTCTCACTCCTCCACTTACCAACTCAAACTCTCATCTTTGCCCTATAAATAGACCCTCGATCATCAACCCTCAACTTCACAAAATCATTAAACAATTGGGTGAAAAACATCATCCAATAAGGGCTCGACACATACATTTGATCTTGCCATCTAAGCAGGGCATCGATCAAGCATCACCACACCACCCATTTAAAAAACACAAACAACCAGCTTTGATGCCTGCGATGGAAGCCGGTCGTGTGCGAGCATCCACCATGGAGGCGCCCATCAGCAAGTCATGAAGCTCGGTCCACGACAACATCCGACGGCAGTTTTGTTTTGGCGGGCTAAACTTTTCGAAGAAAGCATTCACTCGTTGCTCTGGCAATTGTTTGCCTAGCACGAGACGACCGGTGATCGTTGAAGTCGAGCCTGACTTGTTGCGGAGTCATCCAGCTGCTGCATGACGAAGACCTGACCAAGTTTTAGCCAAACAAGGTTCAAGTTTGAAAACCCATTATGGACTTCGGCTTCGGGTCTAAACTTAAGCCACAGGAAATGCACACCGTTGGATGATACGGTTTGAGGAGTCGCCACCTATTTGATCCCCAATCAGGAAGGGGTGGATGAGTCTTGATCTTCGGACAGAGTTCTGGACTTGAAAGCTTAATTAAGTGAAGGAAAGGTCGTGTCAGTTGTTAGCACGCATCACCCCCGCAATCAGTGCGGTCTCTACTTTCGAAGGTTTTCTCTGATAGATAGTCTTGGTTTCCAAAATATGTTGTCTAATAGTGTGTCCTGTGTGACAACTTAGGAAGAAAACAAAAAGAATATAAGGATTTTGATCGAACCGCTTAGTGGCTGTCTATGTACTTGCGGAGTTCAAGATCAGGCCAAGCGTAGTTCAAATTATGGTGGAACCTTCTACTAAAGTTTCCTGCATACCCTTGGTAGATCTTGGATCATGGAGGGATCAGACCATATGTAGTTTTGAAATTATGAAGTTTTCGTCTGTATTAGTTTTAATACTAGTTGACTCCTGATGGGACTAAGTCAGGCTCTAAATGTCTTTTAATTTTTTTCACCTTTTTAATGGATTTTCTGAATTTTATTCACCTAAATGTGAATTTGGTTGGTTTCAGTTTGTTTAATTCAGTTTTATTCACCTAAGTATGAATTTTGGTCAAGATTAATTATCTCCTTCTGATTAACGATTTCTGTGATTTTTACGAATTTTAGTTTAGTTCACCTAGGTGTAAACTATGATCGAACCTTAGATATGCTAAGGCCACCCAAATATTGACCTAATATCTAAGTGATTTTCTATGATTTCAACTTAGTGTCTAAGGCACCCAAAATATAACCTGAAGTTGATTTTATTATTTTTGATAGATTAGTTTAGCTATTTATCTAAACTGAATTTTAGGCCGGATTTAGCTAAGGTGACCAGCATAAATTCAAACCATGAGATAAGATAATCAAACAAGTTCACTTATTTAAGTATGAACCAACCAGAACGTGGTTTAAATTACTAATTGATTTTAGCCTATAATCAAATGTTGTCCGCAATTTTCTTTTTATCCAACAGATAGGTTAATGTCATCCTTGAATCTTAGTTGAAGAATTCAATTGAGAAGGAATACATGCAGCTCTTAATCACATTATAAATACTGTATAAGTGGTGGGCGATAGACCAAGCATCTGTATCATTTTTTATCGCCATGCTAGTATTCTGAGGGGGTTGCGCGAGTCGGAGTGTTGGTCAGAACCTAATGCATGTCATCGTATATGTGCTTATCGCTTTGCCATCAACTTTGGAAAACACATGAGTTCCAAAACTAGGGGAAACAGGTTGAAGACACTCTGATACGAGCGACAGATGACGAAGTGGGATGCCGAGATAAAAAAGATAAAATAAATCAATCAGAGGGCATAAGACTAAATAATTAACACTTGAGAA
>JAOVYX010017166.1:0-10702 GCA_035668315.1 Drosera spatulata | reverse complement strand
CCATATGGCATCATGACGACCAACCAATCCGAGATGTTCAATTCTGTGCTTGAGGATTGTCGATCTGTCCCCATTACTGCATTGGTCCAATTCATATTCTATCACTCTAACTTCTATTTTATAGATTGGAGGATGAAGTTTGAGGTAGAAATCGCTGAAGGGTTTGTGATGAGCCCTTTAGTTCTATATCATTTTCAGAGTAAGAAGAACAACGCGCACATCATGTTGCCACTATGTTCCACCACGATCCTGGACCTTTCGAGGTGAAGACTGATCGGTTGTGGAATGAACCAATCATCAAAAGTAATCACATTCACGAGGTTGACTTCATGGAACACACCTGCACTGTGAGAAATGGCAGCTTTATCACGAGGTTGTTCGAGATCCAAGTGCCTGGCCACCGTACGAAGGTCCTATTATCATGTCTCGGTCGGAAACGAAAAAAAAAGAGGACAGACCAAGGACACATCGTATCCATAAAGAGATGGATGCTCGACGTTCCCGGGAGGAAATGCATTGTCGTCAGTGTAAGCAAGTTGGGCATAACGCACGCAGCTGTCCCACCAGAACCAACAGTTCCGTTTCTTCATGACCTTGGTATAGAAACTGCCAACAGCCAGGCCACGACGGTCAAAATCGCCCAAACAAACCTCCTGTTCAACCACCACCTATTGCTCTTCCTGTTTAGTGTGTGCCTGTACCCTTTCGAACAAGGCCTCCTAATAACTCTGGAGAAGAAATTTTGAGGCCTAGCAGGAGTCGTCATGGGGAGATTGTTCCATCGTCTATTTTAGATTCTTCGTAGTTGTAATGTTGTTGTTGTTGTAAACTTAAGTTTTTCGATCGATGAGATCAATCTCAACTATTTATACCAGTTATGTTTTTAATATAATAAGTCTCACTCCTTTGTTCAGAGAACTTGATAATTCATGTATGGCCCCTTGGTAGATTTAATAGGGTTGTTCATCTCGTTATATTTAATTATGTCATGTGGTTATTCAATTAGATGTCATCGCGTATGAGGCTACCTAGGACACATCGAAGGCCAGAGACGGATGAGGAGTAGCCTACCGATACATAACCCACAGGCCATTCTTTCGATAGTTTTCCATCATGACCGACGCCCAGAGCATCGAGACGTAGACCATCGGTTCTTGGAGAGAGCGGTAGTGATGCTCCAACACGACTAGAGGTGAAGGGCGAGATCGTTGACGATGTGCACATGTCGGGTCCACTGGTTGGTACGATCCTGACTCGTCAAGCACAACACAGATAAGAGGTCACCTTGAGAGGTGAGGTTGGAATCTTAGTAGCTTGATTTTAATGGATATAGAGGTTCTGTAAAAATTATCTTAATAATATACTTGTGTTTTATTTATTTATTTCATTTTAGGACCCAGATCGTTTTTCGATTACACGTCATCGTTCATGGGAGCCATACCTGAAGGTGTTGGATCAGCTTGCATTAGTCGGAGTAGGATTTTGGTTGTTCCACTGGATAATAGACACACCGATCGATCATTAACTGATTACAGCATTAGTAGAGAGGTGGAGACGTGAGACACACACATTTCATCTTTGATATGGAGAGGCTATAGTGACCATGTAGGGCATACCGTTATTGGTAGATTTCCGTAGCTACGGCACGACGACCATCGTTCTTACAGGAGGTGACTATTATACCTTGTGTGGTCAGCTTCTAGGTTTGACTCCTAGTGGTCGACCGAAGTCATACTATTCGATTTCCTGGCTTTGCACTCACTTTAAGGAGTTACCAGCGGATGCTGACGAGCTTACCGTCGTTAGATTTGCCAAAAAAATATATACTGCACTTGATCGGTTCCCAGCTCTTCCTAGATGGCACCGGCGGGGAGATCCCACTCACGTGGCTTTATGTTCTTACTCACTGGGGTCAGATCTCCTGCTACTCTTGAGGCTTCGCTATCTCATCCTTTTTATATAGGACCCTGTGCCAGTGTTTAGAGACTACTAGATCTGAGGATTGTCACACCAGACCGAGGTTCAGTGGTATGCTATTCGTTTACAGCTTTGGGCATGGAAGGGGATCCTCACGCTGAGATCGGGCGAGATTGTAGATCCAACTGATCTTGTTGTTACTTTCCCTCTTGCTTACAAGTAACTATTTAATATTATTTTGATTCGAAATGATTTTTTGTTCATATAAAGGTGGCCCGACATCAAGGGTAAAAACCTTATGTCCGACAAGAGCTCTATTATTAGGCATTTTGCTTATTGCTCGATCAGTATCCCGCGATCGAGTTCATCTGGGAGCCGTATACTAAGGAGAGATTAAAGGACATGTCTGAGGACTTTGTAGATGAGAAAGGCAGAGTTATTTAGTCTTCTCATGTTCCATTCATCCACTTTGCTATAGTCGACTCTTACTTGTCTTTTCGGATAGCACATCAGTTTCATTAGATTCAGATGACTCCACAGGGTCTCAGCATGTATGATGAGTAGCATGACATCACCAGACGTGGGCATGGTGGGGATTTTGATTGGCTCCGTTATCACCAAGCTCACATCGATCGTTGGAATGAAACAAAGCGTTATTTTGTGTTATGTTGGCACCAGGCCGAGGGCGAACCTTCCGCTGCTCCAGGGTACAATCAATGGTATCATTAGATCACTTGATAGCGCATAGGGCCTACAAGGATTCGTCACACAGGTGTCGTCATCAGAGGTCTATTTCGTGCTGCTAGAAGTGTTCGTGATGTTATTCGCAGGTCATCACACAAAGTAGATGCTCGAGAGCTTCTAGAGGTATTTCAGTAGATGAGAGATAAAGCGTCGGAAGATGGCCTTGAGCATGATTTTGATACTGAGTTCGAATCGTTAGACATTGAGATAGGACGACGTACAGACGACGAGCAGCATCATCCCGACGGTTCCTGTCATGACGGAGATGATCACACAGGAGGCTTCGACCAGCATTATCACCTTGGAGATAATCATGATCATGGCCACGCTGATGATGATGCTGCAGATCTTGAAGATGCTTGACGTTCAGATCATCCAGACGATCATGACCCTTATGATGATTTATCTCCGAGGCATAGTGGATTGCTAGATAGGTTCACTCCTTCTACTTATGTTGGAGGACCGAGTAGAGGTAGAGGTAGAGTTAGAGGAGGCAGACGAGGGTGATATATTCGAATTGTACTGTACCATTGGATTTTCTTTTTGTACTATATTTGTAATTTTCAAGTTATGTAGTTGAGATATTCGAGTTATGTAGACCTTCTACTTATGTATTATGTAGTTGAGATATTACAATTTCTATTTTTCATTATGTATTATGTTGTACCAGAGTTTGATTTCATGTTTTATGTAATTATGACCTATGTATTATCGTTTCCTGTGTAATCTATACGTATCTCTATCGTTTTGTTTATCGTTTTCATTTTATTTATCGATCATCTAGATCAATATGTTCCCAAATACATGAAACATGATCACCATTTAAAATTCAAAAAGATTTATCAACGATTCATATTCAGACTTCTAAATAAAACATATTTCAGACGATCAAGATTTGTTTTGTGGAAAAACTAGCATTTGAAAAGATGCATCAACGGTTTATATTCATACTTATAAATGAAACCTATTTCGGACGGTCAGGATTTGTTTCGTTGTAAAACTAACATTCAAAAACATACATCAACGGTTCATATTCATACTTCTAAATGTAATATAGATCGGACGGTCAGGATTTGTTTTTTGGTGAAACTAATATTCAAAAAGATGCCTCAACGGTCGAGATGAACATTTCTAACTCTATAAATACCATACCCTATGAATGCTTCTATAAACCCAAATCGTTTCGCCTCTCTTACATAAATACAATACTCACTCCTACAAACCGTACTCACTTTTACAGATGGCATCTGAAAGTACATCCCCTAATTTCAATATCTGCATCAAGATGCATTATGGTGGAAGATTCAATGGGCACTAACTGTTCAATACGTTGAAGGATGGAAAGAGTGGATAACACATGTGGATGTTGTCATTTTATCAATGCAAGATATATATAACTATCATCAGCTTTTTTTGTCCCCTAAGACAGGGGATGAAATTCCTGTCTTTGTGAGATTATGGTATAAAAGGTATTTGCTGAAATATTGGAGGATGACTCTATGTCATTAGAGACAGAAAAGGAACTGTACGATGCTATATCTGCGGTCGGCCTATAGAATGTTTGAAGATATATACAAGTTTAAAGATATGTGCTAAGTTGATTAGTAAGGAAGATGCGAAAGCGTGTGGGATATCAACATCTACTTGTTGAGTTATAATATGTAAGCCGATATTATGTATTAAGACCGTCATGTATTATGTATTATTGTTTTATGTATCATCTACTTATCTCTATCGTTTTATTTATCATTTTCATTCTATTTATCGATCATCTACACCTTTATGTTATCATGTACTCGAAACATAATCGAAGGCTTAAAATCGCCATATAACATCCTAAAAAGTTTTATGGATTACAGTACACAAAAGTTCTTTAACATAAATTGATTAGGCTCTGAGTAAACGTCACACTATCACTACATAAACTCAAATATGATTTTTCATTCTAACAGGAAAAAATTTCACATAATGAAATTCAAATACGATTGTAATCGATGTTGTACCGGTTTAGCTATACATATAACTCAAATACGACTTTTCATGTCATGTGTGTCAAAAAGAACCAGTCATGGTCATTCATCATGAATCATCACATCGTACTCGTATTGTCAGTTTTTACTAGCACATAGGATGGTTCTGCTTTTATCAGGTCATGTTTTTACTAGCATGAGATGGTTTTATCAGGTCATATTTTTATGATGTTGGGATGCTTTTACTATCATGGGATGCTTTTTGTCAGGTCATGCTTTTATGATGTTTATCAGGTCATGCTTTTAATACTCGTATCAAGTCATGTTTTTACTAGCATGAGATGCTTTTACTAGCATATGGGATGCTTTTACTAGCACATGAGGAACCAGTTCAACTTTTATCATGTTTTATCATTACATCATCCGTCATTAATTGGGATAACCTATCACTCAACTACTGTTCAACCCTCGATATCTATCATTCAATATCTATCATTAAACAGCTATCATTCATCTTCTATCCTCTATAAAAGGTCTTGTCTCATCCATCTCTATCTTCATCTCATCATTCGTAAAAAACAAACTCACTCATCTTCTATCACCAACTACTTCTTCATCAAATTCAATCCTCATTTTACAGAAATATGGGCTTCATCAAGATAGAGATTAAATGGTAGGTCGAAGGGACTTAGTTGTCCGATCTGACCAAGGGAGAAATCTTATGGTTTGATGGACAACTAAGAATATTTCAGATACGCTTAAGGACCCTTACGCCCAATTGGTGGCCAAGATTCGAGCGGAGGATGGTGCTTCAAAGTGAGATCCAAAATAAAAATCATGTACGCGAACAAGGATTCTCTGAGTTTGAATTACATTCACATCGATTCTAAAAAAAATGGTTATGTCTTCTTCGTTATTGTGATTCTGCAGGTGAACCGGCCAAACTTTATGCTATCCCCAGGACGACTACAAGAGGGCAGAGATGTACCCAAGATCAAGTTTCCAAAAAAAAAAAAAGTGCCCGTGTATGTTGTCCACGAATTGGAGGTGGAGGCTTCAGACAACATGAGATTACGGAAGACGAGTACTCCACTTCGCGTTACACGGTCGGACAAATGTACGAAATCGACATCAACAATCGCGGAGGTCCTGAGTCGCCGAAGATGTATTACACAACTAATCAGGAAGATACGAGCTTAGGTATGAGCTCTGAGAATGTCGTTATTCATCTTTATTACGAAGGACACCAAAGCACGACACCTAGAGATGCAACAATTGACTGGTCTGTATATAATGATAAACTAACTTATCTAACGTTAAGTGTGTATGAACAACTTCAATTCATAAAAGATTTGCATTCCTTTTGTTGGAGAACGATCCCACTGTGTAGAAAACTTGTAATATCCGAAAATTTTGAGAATTTAAAAATAAATATATAACGTTGAGATTTTAAAATAATCGTACTTAAAGGTTATAGATTTAATCCAAGAAAATATTTGATTATTAAATCAAATATGACGATGGAATATTTAGGATAATTAAATGATCGTTGCGACGATGAATATTACGAATAAATAATGTTATAACATTATAACGCTATAAATATTGCAAGATAGGACTATCGATTTAATCCTATAAATAATGGATTATGAATTGTGAGATGATATATTCGTATATGAGATAAATCTATCGATGTAAATAAATTATCGATGAATTAATATTATGAAATTTAGGTAAATTGTAACGCCCCCGGATTTCCGGACCGGATGACATGTGGACGTTATGGCGTCACGAACCCAGTCCGTGGCAAGGCCAAATAAACCGAATGAGTTTAGAGGTATAGAAGTCAAGGAAACTAGAAACAGTAGCCACATTCATAACTTATAATTTTGAATACCTGTTTAGTTACAGCATTGAAGCAGAAGCAATGCAGATCGATTATTACATTATCCAAATAGATCCTCTGATCTGTTAATACATCCAAAAGTGCATGAGATCATCTATATGCATGCAACCTCACACTAAGAGCCTTCCGGTGCTGTTGGGGCAAACCTGCAATTGAAAAACATAACCATGAGCTAATGAACCTCAGCAACCTCATGTGTATGAATCCCAATCCCAAAGGCTATGGCGACCGTTGAAAGTCCCTAAAATATTTTTATATATATAGGAAAATATGGATGCCATATCAAACAGCATAGCTTTTCATTGCTTTATATAGCTTCGTATCGCTTTTAAGAGTCATTCCTTTCTTTTGTATTTATTTAGGGATCATGACTCGACTCAAAGCAGCAAGTCCAAGGATATGACCGACTCGGAGTAAAGAGATAAGATGTCAATCGTCATCCGGGCTACCCAATAGATTCTGTTTTCGCATCTGCAAACTCTGTGCATCGTCTTGCACCTCTTGTGCGCATTCATTGAGGTATCTTTTACCAGCATTGAGATAATTTGGGCCTCCCTGCAAAAAGCAACCCGTGGCCCCGCCACAACGGCATAGAACCTGCTGCATGCATGCAAAGAGGATGGGGAATGTCCATCGCTACCTAGCTAGTCCTTGCCCATGATGATGACTCAAATGGATAACACTGGAGTGCAATGACTCAAACCCAAGCCACCAAGGCTATTCAAGAATACAACAAAAGATCGCAATGGATCAAAGAAGGGACACCATGTTCGACCTTCTCACTAATTTCAGGGAAAAACGACCAACGATCCAACGGATCCACAAGGGATGTTAATGTCCTCCTTATCAGTTCAAGGAGGCGATATTTCTTATTCGTTTTCTTTTCATTAGCTCACATGGATAGTATAACCAATGCTTCATATCCCCCGATCTTTTTTTATTAATCGTTTAGCGGTCGCTTTCATTTATTTTCCGTGAGGGTATATACATTATAAGGGTGCATTCTAGTTCATTTCGACCCCAAATACTCCATCACATGTAAAGCGTGTTCGTATATGCATGTTTGACGTTATATTTCCATGTGTATAGGTTATATATCTCAAATACGCATTTAGATTTAAGGTTCAATGCACGAAATTATCGTTTTCTTGGCCAGAAGGCCGTCGCGGCCGTGACTGGCCGTATCACGGGCGTAGACACAGGCTTGTCGCAGGCGCGACACCCCTGTGCAGCAAAAATTGCCAGATTTCCCCCCGTCCCGGGCGCGACCCAGGATGGTCACGACCGCGATTGTTCTGCTACCCAGAACATCAAGAAACTCCCATCCGATACACACGGATCCTTCAATCGTCATTAAAATTCATACAACCCATTCCTCACACATCAAACACATCAAAAGATGTTCCAAAACATGCACGGATGCAAAGAACGCGTGTGATCGAATAAAAGAGACGTCTCGGACGAGTGAGGTTATCTCGATTCGTGTTTCCTTCGGCTCGTTGCTGCTGCTGCCCTTCCTGCCATTGCCGTCGCTGTTGTCGTTGATCCTCGCCTCGCTGCTGCTGCCCCTCGCTCGTGTTGGCGTCGTGATGATGATGGAGATGATGGAGGTGAAGAGGTGGTGATCTGATGAAGAAAATGATAATGATGTTTGATGCATTGGCTGCTGGAGATGGTGGGCAGCTACGGCAGCGTTGATGGCCATAGAGGAGGCGGCTGCGTTGGTGGTGGCAGGTGAAGTGCAGGTGGTGGCTGACAGGAAGTGATGGTGTTTGAAGTGGAATGGTGGAAGTATGAGTGCAGGGAAAGGAGGCAGGAAGTGGAGTGAAAGTGGGCAAGGCAGAGGGAGAGGTGAGTACGTGGGGAAATACCCCGTTCTGTCCCACGATACGTCTCGTTCGGTCCATTATTTGCCCAAATTTCATAATATTAATTCATCGATAATTTATTTGCATCGATAGATTTATCCCATATACGAAAATATGATCTCCCGAGTCATAAGCCATTATTTATGGGATTAAAATCGCTAGTCCTTACGTGCAACGTTTATAACATTATAACGTTGTAATGTTATTCGTTCGTAATGTTTATTGACGCATTCAACTATTCATCCCAAATATTCCATCGTTATATTTGATTTAGTAATCAAATATTTCCCTAGATTAAATCTATCACCCTTTTAGCACGATTATTTTAAAACCGTAACGCTATATATTCATTTTTAAATTCTCAAAATTTTTCGGGTATTACATAAATAATAGACTGTGATCGTGTGATCGTGTGGACATCAACGGATTCGGTCGTGTGATCGTGTGCATAAGGAAATCAAATGCGTTCGAGGTAACCTCACTCGATCGAGACGCTCTTTTATACGTTCGTAAGCTTCATTCATATTCGTGAGTGTTTGGGATATGTTTGTGCTATGAATGATGTATGAGGAATGGAATGTATGCTTTGTGGTGTTAACTGAAGGATCCGTGAGCGTCGGACGAGAGTTTTCTGCACGTTCTGGCCTGTAGAACCGTCGGCGACCATCCTGGGTTGCGCCCGCGACGGGGAAGAAATTTGGCATTTTGGCATAACAGCACCATCGCGCCAGCAACGGGGGTCACACCCGCGACAGAGCCAAGTCACTGCCGCGACGGCTGCCTGACCAAGAAATTATCAACCTCGTGCGTCGAACCTTAAACCTAAATGTGTATTTGAGATATATAAAACATACGCATGGAAATATGACCTTAGACGAGTATATATGATCATGTTTGATATGTGGTGAGGTATTTGGGGTTGAAACGAACTAGAATACACACCATTGTATTATATATACCCTCTCGGGAAATAAATGAAAGCGACCTCTAAACGACAAATAAAAAGGAAACGGGGGATGTAGAGCATAGTTACATGTGAACTAATGAAAAAGCGAATGAATAAGAAATATCGCATCCTTGAACTGATAAGGTCGACATTGATATCCCTCTTGGATCCGTTGGATCGTTGGTCGTTTTTCCTAAAATTATTGAGAAGGTCGAACATGGCGTCCCTTCTTTGATCCATTGCGATCATTTGTTGCTTTCTTGAATAGCCTTGGTGGCTTGGGTTTGAGTCATTGCACTCCAGTGTTATTCTATGAGTCATCGTCACGGGTGAGAACTAGCTGGGGAGCGATGAGCATCCCCCATTGTCTTTGCATGCATGCAATGGCTTCGACGTCCTTGTGACGGGACCACAAGTTCCTCTCTGCAGGGAGGCCCGAATCATCTCATTGCTGGCATACGGTGCCTCATTGAATGCGCACAAGAGATACAAAGCGACGCACGAAGTAGGCAGGTGCGAAAATATAATCTATTAGGTAGCCCGGCTGATGATTGACACTTTATCTCTGTACTCCGAGTCGGTCATATCCTTGGAGTTGCCGCTTTTGAGTCAAGTCATAAACCCTAAATAAATGCAAAAGAAAGGGATGACTCTTAAAAGCGATACTAAGCCATATAAAGCAATGTAAAACGATGCTGTTTGATATGGCGCTCATATTTTCCTATCATATTATAAAAATATTTTAGAAACTTTCGGCGGCCGTCATAGCCATTAACGGAAGTTCCCTGTAATTGGGATTTATACACCTCAGGTTACTGAGCTTCTTTAGCTCACGATTATGTGTTTCAATTGCAGGTATGCCCCCAACAGCTTCTGGAGGTTCTTAGTGTGAGTTTGCATGCATATAGATGATCTCACGTGCTTCGGATATTATAACAGATCAGATGATCTATTTTATTTAATGTAATATTCGGTCTGGATAGTTTTTGGCATCAATGCTGTAACTAAAACAGTTATTCGGGATTGTAAGTTATTAATGTGACTACTGTTTATAGTTTTCTTGACTTCTATACCCCTAAACCCATTCGGTTTATTTGGCCTTGTCACGGATTCGGTCTGTGACGGCATAACGCCCACCTGTCATCCAATACGGAAAGTTGGGGCGTTACAAAACTACATGTCCAGATCCAATGATCTCTTACGTCTATAAAGATATCAACACAAATCGTTGGAAGTATCAAACTGTAACGCCCCAAACTCCGCTGCTAGGACAGGTGGCATTATGCCGTCACGAACCCGGTTCATGACAAGGCTAACTAAACCAAACGGGTCTAGAGGTACCGAGAGTCAA
>JAOVYX010017165.1:0-22835 GCA_035668315.1 Drosera spatulata | reverse complement strand
CAAGGTAATTAATTAACACCTAATTTTCTCACCTAATTAAGGTGATTAGGTCTAATTAATAACTAATTAGGTAAGTCTATTTAATAGCCTCAAAAGTAGGTGAGATTTAAAGAAAATATCTAGACTTAGGTATAAATACATCATTTTCAAAAGGTATTCCTAATAATCTAATTACAATATGAAAGATATTTTGTGACATTAATTAAAATAATACTCCCTCACTTATTTTTCCTTTACCCACAAACATCACACACCACTCATCTCTTCCTCCCCTTCTCTCCTCATCATCGCCTCATCTCCAAACCCCAAAACCATCACCACCAAACAACCACCACAGCCAGCCGCCGCATGCTGCCACCCTTGTCGTCGACGAGCCCTTTGCAGCCAACCTCGAGCCCAGACGCTACCCCGTTCAACCATCACTACCACTCCAAACATCCCGATCACCACCGAGTCGTCTTCGTCCGGCCACGATCTGACCACCAACGGATCCCTCACATCGCCAGTAGCCCAAACATCGGCCCGGATAATGGTAGAGCAACAACCCAGCAACAACTCGGCCACAGCCCGATAACAGCCCGCACGGCCCGACCCTGGCCCGATAGCGTGTTGTCTCGATCCTTGGATTTTTAGCAGGATAACTCAACCGGAAGGTAATCTTGTCTCGTCCTCAATCCGACCGAACTCTTCCCCTTGTGTGTATGTGCTGCGTGAATGTGTATGTATATGTTGATGTTGATGATGGATGATGGTATGCTTGAAGGCTCGGCTCGGTGGGCTGCGGGTGTATTGGCGTGGTTGTTTGCTTATATGGGTGTTCATGGTGTTCGTACGAGGTTGATGGTGTGCCTGTGTGTATGGCGTGGTTGTGAGCACAGGACGATGTGTTGCGATTTGGTTTTTGGTGTGTTATGTACAAGGACATGGGCAGGACAGTGTGTGTCTTATGTGAGTTTAATTATGGGCGCTAAGGTGTGTTGTGTATGTATATGATGTTGGCTGTGCGCATAAGGAAGTTTAAGGAGTGTTATGTACGTGTGTGGTCATATGTGTTAGGGGATATTGAGCGTAGGACATATGTGTGTATGCCTTAGGTTTGAGGGTATGTATGTGAGCAAGGGTTAAGGACCGATACGTCGAGTACGCGCACGGTTATGCATATATGTGTGTTTGTGGGGTTATGCTTGTTCATCGGATATATGTGCGTGCGATAACTGGCTTGGATTAATGTGAAGCTTATAGGCTTATTGGTTGATACGTCAAATTATACATAATTGCGAGTCATGTATAAGGGGTATTATATAAATATATATAACAAACCTTGAGATTGGATCAGGATCTGGGATGTACGTTTTTCATGCTTGATAAAATATGCACCATCATAGTATAAATACTCCCAAAAAAATAAGTGAAAACGATTTTTAAATCGTTAAATAAAAAGGACACGGGATGTAGACCTTAGTTGCACTATCCATGAGATGTGAACTAATGAAAAGTGAACGAAATAATACACAATGTGTCCTTGAACAGTGAAGGTCGATCTTGACGTCCCTTCTTGGATCCATAGAGATCAATCGTTATTTTCTTGAATAGCCTCGGTGGCTTTGGTTTGAGTCAGGGGACTCCAGTGTTTATTCTTTGAGTTATCATCACGGGTGAGGACGAGCTAGGGAGCAATGGGCAGCGTACTTGCCCTCTTCGCACGTATGCAATGGCACTAAGACCGTTGGCGACAGGGTTATCGGGTGACTCTTTGCAGGGAGGCCCTTCTCAATGATGGTATCGCGAACTGCATTGAAAGGCACAAGAGGTGCAACGCATGAAAGATGCGAGGTATTGGATCGAATGGTAACGAAATGTGAAAACATGTGTAGCCCGATCGACGATTGACATTCTATCTCTGTACTCTGAATCGGTCGTATCCTTGAAGTTGTCTTTCGAGTCGATTCATGTACCCATAAGCAAAGGAAAAAAAAGAAGAAAGACTCTTAAAAGTAATACGAAGACAGATAAAGCAATATAAAACGATAGTGTTTGATACGACGCCTATATTTTCCTATCATATTATAAAAATATTTTAGGGACCTTCGACGGTTGCCATAGCCGTTAGCGGGAGCCCTCTGTAAATGAAATTCATACATCTTAGGTTGCTGAGCTGCTTTTGCTCACGGTTATGTGTTTCATTTATAGGTATGTCCTCGACTGTCCCTCGAGGGTCATAGTGCGAGCTTGCATTCATGTAGATAGTCTCACATGTTTTTGGATATCATATCAGATCAGACTTCTATTTTGTCTAATGCAACATTTGATCTGTACTACTTCTTATACCACTATTATAACTTAACAGGTATTCGAAATTATAAGCTATTAATGTGACTTCTGTTTATAGTTCCTTGATTTCTATACTTCTAAACCCATTTGGTTTACTTAGTCTTGTCATGGATTTGATCTGTGATGGCATAATGCCCACGTGTCATCTAATGTGAAAGTCGGGGCGTTACACGGATATCATAAGATGTCTCTTAAGATGCCTCGGTTGAGTGAATTAGTTAAGAGAATGAATAGAACACTAGTTCAAAGGGTGAGATGCTTGCTTTCACATGCACAATTACCGAGATTCTTTTGGGGTGAGGCTTTAAATATTGTTTATATTATTAACCTTACTCCTTGCATTCCTTTGGACCTTGATGTTCCTAATCGAGTTTGGATAGGACAAGATGTCTCGTATGATCACTTGCTTGTCTTTGGGTGCAAGGCATTTGTGCACATACCCAAAGATGAGAGATCGAAACTCGATGTGAAATCTCGACAGTGTATATTCATCGGCTATGAGCAGGATGAGTTCGACTACAAGTTCTATGATCCAGTTGGGAAGAAACTTGTAAGAAGCACGGATGTTGTGTTCATAGAAGATCAAACTATTCGAGAAATGAGGAAATCAGAGATTTCAACATCACAGGTCAGTAATGATTTGTTTGATTCGGATCCAGTTCCTCATGCACATATGCCCATGTAGGTTAAGAAAGATGATCAGATTGATCCAGAAGAGATACATGTCCCAGAGCCAAAAGACATTGATAATGTCATTCTTGATCCAAAGATTTGAGCAGAGGTCCCAGTAGACGTTCCGTTAAATGCTCCACAGAATGTTCAGCTCTGACGATCAGCTAGAGATCCACGACCGTCTACTAGATATCCTCCAGATCAGTATATGACAATGACTGATGCAGGTGAACCAGAATCATATTTAGAGGTAAGGCTTTGAAAGATGAATAACAGAGTAAATGGCTTGAGGCTATGCAGGATGAGATGCAGTCGCTCCAGGACAAGCTTACGTTCGACTTAGTGAAGTTTTCTAAAGGTAGGTTCACTCGAGGAAGGGGATTGATTTTGAGGAGATATTCTCCCCAGTTGTGAAGTTGTCATCCGTCCATGTGGTTCTAGGCTTGGTAGCTAGTCTAGATTTGAAATTTGAATAGATGCATGTCAAGATAGTCTTCTTGCATGGTGATTTGCAAGAAGAGATATACATGGAGCAGTCAGAGGGTTTCATTATGAAAGGGAAAGAGGACTACATCTGCAGATTGAGAAAGAGTTTGCACGGCTTGAAACAAGCACTTAGACAATGATATAAAAAGTTTGAGTCTGTTGTGAAGTAGCATGGCTACATGAAGATCCAAAATGATCATTATGTAATCTGCTGATTGTTGGCAAGAATGCTTCTCGCATTGATAGGTTGAAGAAGCAGTAGAGTTATTCCTTTGCTATGAAAGATTATGGGATAACAAAGAAGATCCTTGGTATCAAGATTGATCGAGATAGAGATGCCAAGAAGTTACGGATATCGCAGGAGAAGTACATTGAGAAAGTACTTCAGAAGTTTAACATGGGAAATGCTAAAGTGGTGAGCTCTTCTATAACTTCATACTTTAAGTTGAGTGCTGATCAGAGTCCTTCAACAGATGAATAAAGAAAGTACATGTCACGTGCTCCTTACGCTTCAATAGTTGGTAGCTTGATGTAGGCTATGATATGTTCGAGACCGGACATAGCTTATGCAGTTGGCATTATGAGTCGTTTTCTATCAAATCTAGGAAAACCTCATTGGGAAGAAGTGAAGTGAATACTGAGATATCTTTGAGGTATTTCCAAACTCAGACTGTGTTTTGGAAATTATAAGCCGTCGTTGGTCAGTTATACAAATTCAAATTTACCCGGAGATGTCGACACTCGAAAGTCAACTTCAGGTTACTTGATGGCGTTTTTAGGGGGAGCTGTTTTCTGGTAGTCAAGGTTGTAGAAGTAAGTTGCACTTTCTACGAAAGAAGCAGGGTTCATCGTAGCTACGGAAGCGTATAAGGTGGTGCTTTGGATGAAGAGATTCATTCAAGATTTAGGGTTCAAGTAAGACCGCTATGTGTTGTATTGTGACAACCAAAAAGTGATTCACCTCAACAAGAATTCTAACAATTATGGTAAGACGAAGCACATTGATACTCGCTATACATGGATAGAGATGTTCTTGATGAAAAGAAGATTCATCTAGGGAAGATACACACAGATGACATTGGTGTTCATATACTTACGAAAGCCTTGCCAAGACATAAGCATGAGGTACGCCGTTCAATTGTGGGAACGGCGTGCTTCTCCACTTCGTCGTGAGGGGAGGAAGATTTATTGGGTCGGTTTCACTCTTTTGTGGAGGAACCCCGATGGGTTAACCCATATTTAATTATATGGAAGAGCCCTAAGTTAATGGGTTAGATTATTTTCTCATCAAAAATATAAATAGATGATATTTTTAGATCTCTAGGTTTTGAATATGAATTCGGGTGTAGCGCTGCAGCCTTTAACGTTCTCTAAATCTAAGAGTTATCATCGCCATGACAACGACACAATAGATCAGCAAAAGGGAGAGAATAGAATCAATCCAACCTGTGACAACCTCCATCGACGGTTTTCTAGGTTCAATTATTGGTTGCAGCTGTCGACTTCCAGTGGACAAACAGAGATTGTAACGTTATTGGATCGTCATGAAATTTGATGAGAGCCTTCCTAACTCATTAATCTTAGAACAAAAATTGACGATGCATCGTTTGGAGCGGTATAGATTGAGTTATAGCTGTCCAAAGGTGACACCAGAATCACGACAGTTTTGTCGGCATTGTTTTGTTGATTTGGTGGTTTTGCTTGTGATTGCGTTTGCCTCTAGTGCGATCTAGAGAGGACCTTGTATGCCAATTATTTTGTTGATAGTGGAGCATTGAGGTGGGTTTCGACCTCGTGGTCTTTTACTCACATCGAGGGGGTTTTCACGTTAAGTATTGTGTCTTTGTATAAGTTTTCTTTTCTCCTCTACTTCACTCGTTTCCTAACAAGTCAATATAAGTGGAAGACGATTTATTCCGCATTGATTTGTGTCTTATCTCCTATCACTACTTTGCATCCATTTGTACAGTTTCATTGAATCTTGGAGATAAAACACAACACATCAAACTTATACTCAGAAATCGATTCAATGAAACTATACAAACTATTTCTCTAATCAATTACGATTTCAATTTCCCGATGACCTCCACTTTCTTACCTTGAAATAGACCTTCCCCCGTTATCACGTCGTTGTAATAAGGGGATCCAAAGGCGGAATCATTGAGTTCTTTACTTAGGAAACATGAAATTATTTTGACGTAAATCAATTTATGGACAATGACCAAACCTTGGAAACAAAATCAATGAAAGAGTGCAAAATCAAATTTGAATGCAAGATAAAAAACAATTCGATGCAGCAAACCAAGTTTTGTCCATGCGATTAAAGCCAATTTTGACAAAATTAATCGCGGATTTGTTCTTCATGAAACCCTAATTTTTCAATTTCTGTTGATTATGGATCAAAAGTTGCATTGATTTGGTCTGGGTTATCACGGGTCGAAGTAGAAGAAGGAAGAGAAGGAAGAAGATGAATATCCATGGCTATCAAGTTGAAGAAAAACGTGTTTTTTTTTTTGGTAACGTTCCAATTTGGATCCCCTAACGGTAGGGGGTTATATGCCTATTTTCGAAGTTCAAGGGGTTTCATGGAAAATGATAAAGGTACGAAAGCTAAAGTACAAATGAATACCCTCCTCATTTTTTCCTTACACTTTACTCCCTCAAAACTATTATCTTATATTCTGTTTTTAATCACATTGCACTCCTCTTTTGAATGTATGTTACACTTCTCTCCCTTATTTTTTGAATTTGATTCCTTTTTGTTGGCCCCAAAATGCTTTTCTTCTTCTTCCTCATCATATTGGACTTTATTTTTTCTCTTCCATATCCTCACCCTTAATCAATTTACTAGAGTTGTACACGAACCGAGTCGGGTCAAGTTTTGACGAGCTAGAGTCGAACTTTCATTTTTCAATTAGAGTCGAATTCGAACTCGAGTAGAAAAAGTTCGAACTCGAGTTGAACTCGAGTAGAAACAGTTCGAATTCGAACCGGGCTCTAGTAGTTTGTCGGGTAGTAATCAAAACAGAATTCGAGCTATATTGGAGTCGATCTCGAATATTGTGAATCAAATTAAGATTATGGATCATTTCATAAAATATAAATTATGATATAAATACTTTTTTCTAGTCAAATATAGACAATTAAGCTTATAATATAATTTTATGAGGTTAAACAAAATTCATAATGTCGTTACTCTTGACTATTATTTTAAAGTTGTAAGAAATTGGATCTTTTTTTATCATATAATATTTTTATGAATGATTTAACACCAACTTTTGTAAGAAAATAGTCGAACACATCGAGTTGGGTCGAGTCGAGTCGAATTTCAAGAGTTCACAATCTAATAAGTCGACTCGAGCTTGAGTCGAATTGAAGTATTTATGAATCCAAAAATCGAGTATCGTTCGAGTAATTTCTTAATCTCGAGTCAAGTCGAGTTGAACTCGAACTACTCATGAACAGTTTGGTTCGTGTACAACCCTATACACCATCAAAAACTTATACAACACATGTCTCACACTAATCACACCAATTAATAAACACAAAATGCTGCATTTACAAGTCACAAATCTAATTACTAAACGTAAATTTTGGAGTCAAACCACAATAGTCAATGATCATCCTCAACAACCTAACCAAGGTCTCATCCTTGGACCAGACGATAAAGCAAAATTGATTTCCTGTTCTACGATCCGTAACCCCTTCACTCAAACGTGACACCTCTATCATTCTCATCATCATCAATCCTCTAAGCAATTTATATTTCACGAATCAAACAAAAATGAACACCATCAGTGAATGAATGATGGTGCGATTATGACGTAGCGTTACCTTGCTTGTGACACGTTCATATAGGGCTTGAGTTTATCCAGGATAACGATACTGTTGTCTTGTTTGAGCTATGGGATCGAATTATTTGCATAATTTATCAGGGCAATACTGTAAAATACATATGATGTAAGTTGAAATATATATTGTTGAAATATATTAGGGCAATATATATATTAGGGCAATACGCTATCGCAATACTGTAAGTTGAAATATATATTGTTGAATGTATATTCCCATTTTTAGATATAAAATGCACTAAAATTTAATTGTAAACATTCAACAACATACAATTAACATTCAGTAGTATTAACTAATTATATTGATTTAACTTCTTCTTTTTGGATGAGAGGGCGAGCGTCCTAATCGCTGATGGCGATCTTGCTGGCGACCTTATCTCCAGTGGTGCGAAGCGAGGATGACCTCGAAAGATTAGGTTTGATGTGGTAAATGTGCAGTTGAAGGCGATGTCGAAGTTCAAATAAAAATCCCAAGAGAAATCTAATGGCAAGGGTGAGTTGATGGAGGATGATAAGGGTATGGATGCTGAGGGTAAGGATGTTGTGTCTATAGTTTCGAAGCCTGGGGTTGGTTTTTGTGCGGCTAAGGCTCTTAGTTGGGCTGAGGGAGTTAAGATTGCTGAAGCGAGTGGTGGTATGATGAAGGTGTTCCTGAACCTTTGTTGAAGCCTGGTGAGACTCTGACCAATGAGACCCCTAAATCGTATGTTCAAGCAGTTCAAGGGGATAACTAAATCTTGAGCCTATGGTGCGTAATATAGATATGGATAAGGGGATGCGATTATCATTTGTGGAATGGCAGGATGATGAAGTGTTATGTATTTCTCTTGAGGATATGGCTGAGGAACGTTCGTATTAAAAACATTCACTTATTGGCTATTTGTTGGGTGATTCCATTCCATTCGCTGGTATGTCTGGGTTTGTCAAAGCTCAATGGAAGGATGCTGCAGCTCCTGAGATTTTATTGCATGACCAGAGATATTTTATCTTCAGATTTGGCTCTGAATTAGATACGTTGAAAATATTGTGTCGATCGTGGTTCATTAGGGCCAAGCCTTTAGTGTTAAGAGAGCGATGCCCTTTTTTGTGATGGATGAGCTAACTTTTGACTGTGTTCCAACTTCATTCAGCTGCCTGGCCTTGACTTGTAATTCTGGGAGAAACATTCTTTGGAGAAAATTGCTAGTAAGGTTGGAAGACCGTTGTGCACTGATCAGATGACTATAGTCAAAGGTAGGGTTTCTTACCCAAGGATCCTGGTAGAGATCGATATTAGGAAAGAGCTGGTTGAGACTCTTTCTTTTAAGGGGCCTGAAGGGGAGAAGTATGAGCAAGCTGTTTCTTTTGAATTGAAACCAGTCTTATGTAAAGTATGCAATTTATGGGGACATAAATCTTTGGATTGTAAGGCCAAGCCTTGTCAAGTCTGAAGACCTAAAGCCACTAATCCTGTGCCTCCTGTGACTGCTGTCCTTATTCCGCAAATTGTCGATCTTAAGAAGAATGAGGAGGTTAGATGGACTACTGTGAAAAGAGTGGTGTCTTCTTCTGATGTATCTGGTACTGCTGATCCTGTACTGGCATCATCAAATCCTTTTGTCACTCTTGAGGAGTCTCGCCTGGAGCAATCTATGAGGGATCAATTAGGGATGATGCTAATCCCAATCCTTGATAAATGACCTGTTTCTAGAATATTAGAGGTATAAATAAGACTGGAAAGCAATGTGCACTCAGACATTTTCTTGTCTCTAATCGAATAAGCTTAATTGCCTTACTTGAGGCTTGAGTGAAGACTAAGCATTTTAATGTGTTAGCAAAGCTTTTTCTGCCTCTTGAAACTGTATAAATAATTACTACCATGCGATAAATGGTAGAATTTGGATTGCTTGGAATGCTAGCCTTTGGCGGGTTACACATGTTAAGTCTAGTGATCAGTATATGATCTGTAAGGTTGCTTGTATGGATGGCTTGATCTTGTTCCTATGGATAGTTGTTTATGCCTCTAATTCTGTTGCTGCCCGTTCTACTCTGTGGTTGGAGATTAGGAGTATAATTTCCGGTATTGATGAGCCATAGCTTGTTTGTGGAGACTTTAACTCTTTTGTCTATTTTGATGAGAAAGTGAGCTATGAAGGTATTTCTATTGTTCCATGCATGTATCGATCTGAAGAATTGTTTGTCTGTTTGTGCTTTGAATGACATTAATGGAATGGGATGTTATCATACGTAGTTTAACAACCAAGGAGAGGGTATTTGGATGCGTGTGAAAGTTGATAGAGCCATGGTTAATATTCTATGGATGGATATGTGTGAGAATGCTGTGGTCCATTATCTGGAGTCATGTATTTTTGATCATAGCCCACTATTATTGGATCTCCAGAAATCCTCTAGACCCCCTGCTACATTCAAACTTTTGAACTCTTGGGCAAGACATCCTCAGTTTCTGGATATTATGCGTGCTGTATGGGAGGAAAGAGTGATCGTATGCCCTTTGTTTAGAGTAGTTCAGAAGCTCAAAAGGCTGCGGCATCTATTGAAGGAGCTGTATCGATCTTATTTTTCTGTATTGTCTATCAGCATCAAGCAGAAGGAGGAGCAGCTTTTTTCTTTGAAACAACAACTTCTTGATTGTCATTCTTATAAATTGCTAGCGCAAGTAAGATGTTCCTCGTCATCTTTGAATGAGCTTTATGCTATTGAGGATATGATGCTAAGACAACAGGATAAGGATGATTGGTTCCTTTTGATGGATCATAACACTAAGTATTTTCATAGTGTTGTCAAAGAACATAGGAGGAGAACTCAGGTGTCATGTTTGTTATCTGAATTTGGTGTAACTATTACTAATCAAGCGGAGATTCTAGCAAAGATGAGGAGGTTTATGGCTAACCTTCTTCGTAATGTATTAGATGATCCTATTGCTCCTAATCCTCAGGTATGTGCAATGGGTCCAACTCTTGACCAAGGTCTTGCTAATGCCCTGATTTTTCCTTTCACTCCTGATGATGTCAAAAAAGCATTACGGGCCATAGATTATAAAGCTCCTAGGGTCGATAGATACAATGCTTACTTTTTAAGAAGTGTTGGGACATTGTTGGTCTTGAGGTGACAACTGGTATTCTGGATTTCTTTAAGAATAAAAAACTTCTTAAGAAAATCAACCTGAGTTGGTCTAGTGGTGTTCGATTTAACCTTCTTCTTGAAGGTCTTGGGTTCGAATCCCACTAGCCTCAAAATCCATGTTGGCCACGTCCGTTGACTTCGGTCAAAGCTTTACCCGATGCTGATGGGGGGACGCCTTGTCAGTGTCCGGGGGATTAATCGAGGTGCGCGCGAGCTGACCCGGACACCCTCGTCACCAAAAAAAAAAAAAACTAAACTAAACTTCTCAAGGAGATTAATGCTAGTTCTTTGAGCATGGTGGCAAAACATTGTATTGCTTCGAGACCTTATGATTTTAGGCCTATTGTCTGTTGTTCTACCCTATATAAGATCATTTCGAAAATGATCCACTCTAGGTTGGATGCTGTCATGGTTCATCTTGTTAGTGCCTCTCAAAATGCTTTTGTCAAGGGGCGTTCTATCATTGATAATGCCAATCTATGCCAGGCCTTACTTTCTGGGTATGGTAGGAACATGTTTCCCTTCGTTGCATGCCCAGAATTGATATAAAAAAAAGCTTATGACTCACTAAGATGGGATTTTCTCTTGTAATGGCTCTTGATGTTAGGTTTTCCATCCGTTTTTCTCTCATGGATCGAGCTGTGTATCACTACGGTCTCCTATTCTATATACCTTAATGTAAAAGAGGTCTTCGACAAGGTGATCCTATTTCTCCTCTTTTATTTGTGCTTGCTATGGAATTCTTGACTCGAAGTCTGCTTTTAGCAACTGGTTTTCAATATCATCCTAAGTGTTTGAAGGTGAAACTCATTAGCTTGTCGTTTGTTGATGATTTGATGATTCTATCTAAAGCAAATCTTGAAGCGCTTCATGTGATTAAATCAGTGCTCTCTGATTTTGCTGTTACCTCTGGCTTGGTGACTAATACTAGTAGAAGCCAACTTTTTGTGGGAGGGCTCTCTCTGAAACTGAGCAAGGAGCTTTCTGAGTTTATATCTATGGAACTGGGATCTTTTCCTATCAAATATCTAGGTGTGCCTCTATCTTCGAGTAGGTTTCAGATCTGACAATATTTACCATTGATCGAAAGAATTACAGCAAGAGTTACCTCGTGGACCTCTAGGTTCTTATCCCATGCTGGAAGGCTTTAACTTGTGAAAGCTATACTCATGTCCTTGCAGATGTATTGATCTCAGATCTTTCTTTTACCTGTGGGAGTGGTAGAGGAGATTGAAGCTATTTTAAGGGCTTTTCTATAGGCTGGCATAGCGTTGAACAGGAAAAGAGCCCTTGTTGCCTGAGAAAAGGTATGTGTTCCTATGAAGAAGAGTGGTTTGGGACTTGAGGATTTGAGAAGGTGGAATGCTGTGTTATTGTTGAAACAACTTTGGACTGTTGAAATGGACAAAGAAAGGTTATGGGTGAAATGGTAATACTCTTATTATCTGAAAAGGGTCCTTTATATGGGATTATCATGTCAAGATTTTTGTTCCTTCACTACAAAAAAATATGTTTATTGTGATTGTTTTTTAAATTTCGATCGTTAAATTAATAACTAATTTTAAAAAATTAACAACAAAAACGATCATAAATATAATTTAACGATCGAATTGGTTGTAAAATTAATAATATACACAACCGTCAGATCTCCTTTTTCCCATTTCACTTTGAATTTCCCCTTTCAATAACCCAGCGTCGAACTCCTCACACAAAACCGCCACCAACACTCCCACCACCCACCGCACCGCCACCGGCGAGCCAAATCCGACGAGCTGCAACCACCACCAATGCCACCCCCACCACCCCACAACCTCAGGCTACGAACCATCCACATAAAACCGCCGTCGACGCCCACCACCACCCACACCCACTACCACCGACGACCTAAATCCGGGTAGCTGCAACCACCGCCAATACCACCCGCACCACCCCACAACCTCACCAACTACGAACTACCTACACCAAAACGCCTAAAAAATATACCCACTCATAGGCGACCGAAATCCAACGAGGAGCTACGGCAAGGTCAGAGGGAACACCGGCAAGGAGGAGGAAGGCAGCCCGCAGCCAACGTGCACCATTCCATCCCGCAACCATCAAACCCTAACCTAGTTGTAAAGTGTATAATTTTTCTAAACCTAATCTCTAATTTGATGAATTAATTTTTTTAATTTAATCTATATGATTTAGTTTGATTATTTGATTTATTATTGAATTTGAGTTGAGTATTGATTGATTTGATGAGTTTGGTTGGTTTGGGTGATGGGTTGTTTGAAAGGTTTTTGTGATGGCTGGTTGTGACGATGGTTAGTGAAAAAATTTTGGGGAGTGGCGATGGTTGGTTGTTTGTGGCGTTTGGAATGGTTTTGGATGAGGTGATGGTTGTGGCGATGGTTTTAGATTAGGTGTAGCTTTTTTATTATGGCGATGGTTGTTCTATCATGGATGTACTTTGTTAGTGGAAAAAGTAGATGGAGCATCGATGCGTGTGGTGATGGTTTGTTTTTTGTGGCATTTGGAATGGTTTTGAATTAGGTGAATTGGGCGGAGTATTGAAAAATAGCGTGTAGCTAATTGGTTAGTTAAAAAATATCGTAGCGTGGATCAATGAAAAAAATATAGTAGTTTGGTTAGTAAAAAAAATAGTAAAGCTTGTCATGGATGTAAAATTAGTTGGATAGGTTGTATTTATAGCTAATTGGAAAAAAATCATTTAGTTCAACATAATGTCATTGGTAACTTTGGAAAAAAAGTTCAAGCTTTTTTAATTTGAGAAAAAAAAGTATTGACAGCTAAATATTGACCTTATTTGTGGACAGAGTGATGGATTCAGATTTATCATGGATGTATGGTAAATCTTGGATGTATGAACGATTAGTTGACGGGTTTTTTTAGTGAGAAGTATACTCAGAATGTCGACAAATTCAATAACTTTGATGTTCAACATCAACCGTTTAACTATTCTTGATATTTGAAGTGTCCATGTATGAAGTGTTGGAATAAGGACTGTCAAATTGGTTGATGTCGTGAGGACGTATTTGTACATGTTTGGTTTCTTGCCCGAATATTGGAGGTGGAATTTTCATGGTGAGGTTGAAGTGGGTGAATCATCGAGAATGTCCGGGGTTAATCCCTGTGAGAACATGGTGATAGATAGTTTTGGGGCTGCTAACTTCGAGAGCGTGGTAAGGAATAGAAATGATGTCGAGGACTATCCATCGCCTGTTAGAAAGATTGGTTCATCCTGTATTTTTCAACTCTATGGAGCACTTACCTTTGCATCTTCTCCATGAGGCTAAAATTACCGGACTTCACTACAAATGGATATACCCTTTTGAAAGGTATAAATTCATAGCTTACATATTTTTTTAACCTCAAAAACTTCCTATATACGTACTCAAGTCGCTAAATTTTTGTCCCTTCAAGTTTTTGTTTCACTTGAAGGGAAAGATTGGCAATAAAGCACATGTCGAGGGTTTTATTTGTGAGATGTATCTTATGGAGGAGTAGAGTAACTTTTGCAAGAACTGTTTTGGTCGAGAGTTGGATACTAAATCAAGAAATCATCGTCGCAATTGTGAAGAATGGGGCGATGTCGATGATTCATATCTTCCATCTGTGTTTTAAAGGTTTCGCAATTGTGAAGAATGGGGCGATGTCGATGATTCATATCTTCCATCTGTGTTTTAAAGGTTTGAGGATATTTTCCATGCGACAACTCTGAAAGAAGGGCTACTCTAAATCAGAAGGATTTTTTCGCCGTCCATAAGTATGTTGTATGGAATTCTAAGTTGTTCTTCGAGTATAAGATATAAGAAATAATTTTCAGAGTTATTTGAAAAAGCATTTTTTTCCAGTAATACAAGGTTTATTCCAATATGCCTTTAGGCTATTTGAGCAAGACATGATGAGAAGGGGGCGTTTCTCATCAAGTCAAGAGATATGAAGCAGACATGGAGATTCATGGTCTATTTGGCTTCAGAATTATGTGAGAGCGGACTATTTTTGTGCCCATTGATGAGAAGGACGGTTGTTTACATCAAGGCTTACACATTTTGTTTTATGTTGAGTGTAGGTTTTATTGCAAGATGTTCCTAATGAGATGATCCGTATCCTTGGTGCACGACCAGCCACGTAAATGTATAAGTATCCTCAATATTGCATCAATGGGTATTTGTTTAACACTTTCGAACATGGATCAACTAAAGCAACTCAGAATTATGGCGTATGTATTAAAGAAGATGGTGAGAAGGATTACTATGACATCCTTCCGGAGATAGTGGAGCTGCAATATCTTGGGATGAACGATCATATTGAACGATGCTCTTCAATTGCGATTGGTTTGACTTCAATAGGGGAATGAATGCATGAGAGATATCAATTGGTTGAGATTGATAAAACAAAGAGGTATTGAAGGGGATATGATCCATTCATCTTAGCAAATCAAGCTTTGCAAGTGTGTTACGCTCTATACCCAAGCCTCACATCAAGAGATCAACGGTGGGTTGTGTTTCGAATGAAAGCCCGAGGGATGATAGATGCTCAACACGAAGATGTAACTTTTCAAGAATTTACAAATGGTAGACCAGTCTCACTAATGCCTCCTGAGTTGACGATGATGAAGAAGGTAGAATGGAAGAACAAGAGGGAGAGGATGAAGAAAAAGTTGAAGAGAATGAAGATGAGGATCTTATTTTTGAAGGGGAAGAGAAGAAGGAGGATGGAGAGTTTGATGATGACTCTAATAAATCATCTAAATCGAAAGAAGATGAGGACGATGATTAGAACTCCTGCATTTGTAAGTTTTTGTTACCTAGTTCATGTTTTGAACAATTAATGCTAAGTCATTAGTTTTTTTTGGCAATTTTATATTACTTTTTCTGCGCGCCTTTAGACATTTTTTTTTTCAATTTTAATTATTACAAATTGTATAATATGTTATTCTTTTCGTGCAGATGTCTGCACGAAAGCTTATTATGGGATCGGGTTCAGCTAGTGCTGACAGAGGTCGTAGATGTGATAGAGGCCTTGGCCGAGGTCGAGATAAATCGTGCATTTATAAATTTTTCAAGTTTTTTATCATATATTTATATCACGTATCAGTTTTTTTCTTTGGGTATTTAAAATTATTAATAATATAAAAAATATATATTAATGTATAATATAAAATTCAAAAAAATATAGGTAGGAGAGGTAGTGTATCATCAGCTGGATTCCACGACATAGGCACAACTTTGCTGCGTGATGAGGAGGATCATCCTATACTTGATCTTCCGTCTACTCCTCCTCATCCCTCCATCTCACCACCTCCCCGTCCTTTCATTTCACTAACTCCCCGCCCTTCTGTATCACCAGCTCCTCACCAATCCATATCAACAGCTGCTGGATCATATGGCTCTCCGCATCTTTCATCATCACACTCATCTGCTCAGGAAGATTAGAAGATTGAGCGTGCTGGGGGTGGATGTCTCTAACAGGTCTTAGAACCCGATGGCCTATGGTAAATTTAGTTCATTATGTTAAACCTTTAAAATTCAGCTGAATTTTAGTTTTTATATATATATTATCCTTCCATGTTATTTATATATTGATTTCTTTCCAACTTTGTATTTTTTATGTGTCTCAGGTTTGATCATCATAGTGCTGCTTCGTCTCCTTTAAGATCTGATTTCAGGGGGATTGGACATGTTGGAGGGAGGTGCTTTGTGGGCGAGGGACAAGATGTGGGGGGTTTTTAGTGTAAGTATAACATCTCTTTCAAGTTTTTTCCTCCTGATTTTTATTTCATGCTTTATATTTTTTATTGTTCAAATATCTATTTTTTTTTTAATGTGTATGTAGGACCTTTATTGATGGAGATTCAAGCTAACGGAGCGTGTCAAAATAGAGTGGGAGGCGATGATGAAGAAGAGGGCGAAGGATATCCTGTACAAGGCTTGCTAGACCGTTCAGAAAGAGGGCGTCCTTCCTTGGGCTGAGGAAGGTTTGATTGGTGCGTTGAACACCAAGTGGAACTCTAATACGTTCAAGGATCGATCGAGACAGAGAAGGAAAATAGGAGCAAAGGGGAGGCAAAACACACACAAGAAAGTGTGTCTACTGTCCATGTGACGAAGAAACTGGTAAGTTATTTTTTTTCAAAAAAAAAAATTCTTTTTAAGTTTTGTCTATTTTTTCGTTGTATAATGTGTTTGGTCAAAATAAAATCCATAGATTACGCTGAGGCTTTGAAGAAGATGCCTGATGAGACAGATGTTTGAGCACACATACAAGAAGAAAGGTGTTGTGCCAGCATCGGGTGAGGAGATGGAGCTCTGTGATGACAAGGGTAAGGGAGTGACGGTAAGTTAAACTTTTTATATTCATTTATGATTTTTTTATATTAAGATATAAATAGTTTTCATAGTTAATTTCTTTTTTGTTGATATATATATATATATATGGAGTAAAGAGCTCGTCGCGCTGTGATGATGAATGAGTTTTTGGCCACGCAGGACCAGTGAACTCAAGTCACTCCGGAGCAAGAGCGCATCTTCACGAGCAAGGCGTACCTCGACGCTGGCGGATGCAAGAAGGGGTACGTCTATGGTCTCGGATTGGTCTCCTCGATGTATTATCCCAACAAGGTGCGATCCTCGATCAGTAGAGTACCAGCATCAGTCGATCGCTCCGATATGCTTTCGCTGAATGAGCAGGTGGCAGCTCTAAAGGGTAAGATGGAGAGGAAGGTCTAGATGATGTCCCAGTGCGGGAGATGAGCTTTTGATCGTCGTCCAGACTATTCTCATGATCCATCGCCGCCACCACCTCCATGTCCTCCAAAGCAGATCCATGGATTTTAGGGTTGTGTAGATCTGTATGATTTATGAAGTTTTATGTAGTTTTCTGATCGTTTTTGGTTTGATGCGCGATTTATGTCTCATAACGAGTAATTGATATCCTTTTGTGTTTTTCCCATGTTGTCTTTGTGTAATTTGATGTGTTGGTATTGGATTATGGATGTGGGAGGTTGGATGGATGGGTTTGGAGTGGTTGGGACGTAGTTTGGACGTAGTTTGGGTAAGATTTAGTATCACGCGGGGAAATACAGCAAACCAGATTTTATGTGTCTGGAATAAGCTTTTTTGCGACCGAATCAATTGCAAATTAGTGACCGAAACGATCGCTAAGTTTACTGAAAAATTCATTTCAGGAATAAACTTTAACGATCGTTTTGATCGCTAACTTAGCGACTGATTTGGTCGCTAAAAAGGTTTATGACCGTTTCCTTTTCAGTCGCACAATTAGCGACCGAAATAGAAACGGTCACTAAGTTGAGATCGTTTCGGTCTCAAATATATTTAACAACCAGCATTTTACCGGCCGTTTTTAACGAACGAAAATCAATCGCAAACACCATTGAGCTACCGAAATCACTTTAGCGACAGAATTTTTCAATCGTAAATACCTGTTTATTTATAGTGTTGGGCTTGGGCTTGGTAAATAGTGCTCCACGAGCACCAATATTACTTCGTGCACATATAAAATATTTTTGGACATCAAAAACTTCATATTTGGACTAGTGTAGGTCGTCATGGCCGTGAATTAAGTAGGTCACGGGCATGATAGATGCCTAATTTTCATCCCTGAAGGCAGTATGCATCTTCATGCCCGTGAAAGAGCTTTCCACAACAGTGAAAGGAAGGTGTCACGGCCATGAAAGTCTGCTCTGTCAAGAAATGAAATTCGGTGCTGGTTTGTTCAAGGTTGTGAACGGGACCCATCACAGCCGTGACCCATGCCAAAAACAGTTTTCAAACTTCTTTTAGGTGCCTTTTAATGCAACCTTTCATGCATGGATGTGATTATTCGATTTTGGGACAAACTTTCTTATATATTGCATCCCAAATCAAATTGAAACACATCCATTCATTCACATTTATCATCAACAACCAAAAATCGATTTCTCACTACTTCACAGAGAATCCAAGGGGTTTGATTTTCGGAGTGCTTCCCCTAACACTTAAGAGATGCTTAGTCGTATCCTGAAGGTATACTTGTCTGTAACTCAAAGCAATTTTTGTTTAGAAGTGGTGATAATTAATACCTTAAACAGATTAGATCATGTCTACGATTTTAAGTCTAAATACAAACGTATTTTCATCTTCATTCCCTCTTTCATATTGAACTTTGTTGCTTCTGCACATATTCCCTCTAGAAATTAGCAGATAACTTACTTACTTGGAATTTAAGTTTAATATTTAAGTTGAGTTGAATACTACTATTACCATGTTATCGTGTTATGCAACACTTTCACTTTTTACACTGTTCAACACGCATATTGAGAACATTCATTTTTCGTCTTAATGATACACGAAAATTAGTTACAGGATTAAAGTACACAACTTAAACAATCATTAGTATTTCACAAGAATTTTATAAAAAATGATGTTTGATCGTTCCATGACGTGAGCGAAAGTTTACATCGACAAATATGCAAGTCAAAACATTGCATCTAGATTGAAACAGAGAGAATATTATTAGGGAATGGATCGATATTTCATTAGTTAAGCTCAATATTATGCGGTTTCTATATCCAACGCATCAGTTTCACTCAAAATCTTTCATTAACAAAATATATGAATTAATAAAAGGGAACCTTAATAAAATCAAAGTTTCATGAAATAAGGAGACAAAATTTAGAAATATAATATGTGGGTGATCACCTAAACAAAAAATATGTGGGTGTGATATGACTTTTCACTTCTTGCCTTTCAAATCCTGTTCCAATGGTTTGATGGACAATACTTTATGTGATACTACTAATTCTTAATGAGATAATACTTTAATATTTAGATGCTTATTTAATGAAATGATCAAGACTTTCAAAAAAAAAAAAAAATCTTCAAGAAAATCTTTTTAACAAGCTCATTGATTATCAAATAACATCATACTTTTGATTTTAGTTATAGTGACTTCTTAACGTATCCCTAGTTTCTCATATTTATAAAATCTCCGAATGCCAAATACATAACTATCATCAGATTGAAGCACGTGTCTCCATTCTCCTTTCATAAATTCATGTGTTCAAGACCACCAACATTTGTTGTGTTTTCACAGTGCATCTGTAACGTCCCACGTTGGGTGGTGGAAGCGTCGCCACCACGACTTAATTCAAACTTGAGAATCAAATCATAAGGCGCTTGTAAACATAAAGAGCTTATATTACTAGGGAGTGGTCAGGTACAAGAGTTTTCTTACATAACCATAGTATTACAAACATGGGTACTAATAGTCGAGCTACTATCTTATGTACATAAGAGATGCATAACAATGTTCACTCTCTAAGCGTCGCCCCCATAATCGCTTGGCTACCTGAAAACATTGGAAAGACATTCAAAAAACAAGTGAAAAACTCAGTAACTATACCTTGACAAGTAAAAACATATGTGATTTCAATAAGGGGGTTTTAAGCGATTGAAAAACGTTAACATTGAAGATTAACCAAAGCATAGCGGAATAAGTTGGAAAAGTGTCATTAGCATGTTTACTTGCTTTCATAATCATAACACATGGAATAATAAAACACACACAAAGAGCGTGATTGCGAGTGGTCAGAGTTTTGCAGAGCATCAGATCAGAGTAGACATATTTCAGAGTTAGGTGCACCATGGGCAAGAACTTTGGTTGGGGTTATGTCCCCTTTACATGTGCTTTGCATTTCGTGCCATTGTTACCAACTCGCATTACTGAAACCTTTAAACACTCATACTGAAACCATTTACGGAACACATGTTATGTCATCATATCATTACCATAAAGTCATAGAAAGCATTTTGAGTTCATGAAAACGTAAGAATGTTGATAGCATAAATGTACTATTAAAATAACCAAGCATTTCGAATACTGTAATGTTTGCAAAACCATGAGCTTTGAACCTTGATAAACATAAACAAGCCATGTTAAAGGACCATACATAGAGTTACCTTCTCGACTTCATGAGTTTCTTTTAAGGTTAAGTGAAACTTATGTTCCCTTGTGGCCTAACGACCTTCATCACGTTTCCGAGCTAGCACTTCGAGGCTATTTCCCTTGGTTGACTAATTTTTTAAGCTCATGACGAAGCCCTTAACTTTGACACCTTCTTTTATCCTTAGCTCTTCTTCTTCTTTGTGACTTATAAGGTGTTTGTCAAAGGTTCCTAAATATGGCCAACCTTAAGGTATTTATAGGCCTTAAACATGTGATGAGACACCACTTGATTAGCTAAATTATGGATATATGTCCTCACAGGGGTCAAACTTTCATATTATGTCAGAGCATGTAACACTTACGTGTCTCTTGTCAAGCCTAAAATCTTGACGTCTAGCACTTTAAATGTCCAAACTCGGTCATATTCTTGACACATATATGATTAAGTGTCCATGGCGTATTTTAGGCTTGACACATATATACCCATGTGTCCATAAGAGACTTAATCATCTTTGACACATATTTTGCACATAATGCTTAAGTGTAATTTGCTTATTGGTTGTTTGCTTACCTAATAAGGCTGCCATTGTTCCATTGTTTCTTTGTATTTTTTTTTTTTTGTTTTTGTTTTGATACAATACATAACTTTTAATTTTATAGGAACATAAAATAATCCTTAATAGTCTTTTAACGGGATTAACTGGGTAATTATTGTACAAAAAAATCCTTAACAGTTCCTCATTTCATAAAAAAAAATCGTATTTTTGTTCGAAAAGGATCTAAAAGAAAGGACACATAAAAGGGAATAAAAGCAATAAAAAAAAGTAGAGTTGAAGCAAGGTACACAACAATGTAAAAATTTCTAACTTTGTTGAAGTATTTGATTGCTATTGTTGGTTGTTCGATTGTCTTATTGTTGGCTGTGGTGGATTAGGTTGATTCATTGTTGGATGATGATATTGATTGAACAAACTGATCTTGAGTATAGGTTGTTAAAAAAACATACGAAGATCTGGGCCTTCCCCGTTGGTATCGGAACTAAGATATGTGTGACCAAGGCCCAGGCCTTCCCCAGTTTCCATATATATGTCATATACATGAAAAGTTCCTGTTTTGATGATTATGTTTAGATTGTTAATCCCTCATGGATTATTTTGAATGTCTTATATATGGACAAACAATATATTCAGCAAAATTCGGATATTTTGATACAAATCGATTTTGGATTGTTTTGTAGATATGGAAAGTTTTGGAGTCCTAAGCATGGAAAGAAGATCTGATTGCTGTCAAAGCGAAGATGGAGATCCAAACTTACTGATTCCTAGAGTCCAATAAAAGGGAGATTATCACCAAGAAGTATCAAAAAAAAAAAAAAAAAGAAAAAAAAAAGAAAGAAAGAAAGAACTGGATTCAAAATTCCAAAAGCCAACCTCATAGATGATGGACGAGGGGAGCACACGGTGTGGAATGGATGGGTTAGGGTACATCGTTATTTCCCAAGACATCGCGTGTTTATACTTTATAGTATATAGCTCATTAGAAGAAAAAAAAAACATACTGTATAATCACAAAGTAGCATGAAAAGGGTGTTTCTTGACCAATTGCCTATACAACCTTGCCATTATATTACAATCGAAGAACAAAGAGTCAGTATGCCATCCATAGAAGTTCAATCTATCTTCACAAACATCCATAAGCCTAAGACAACGATCCTTTGGTATTTTGGAGATGACACAGAATAACAAACATAAACTACTGTTGTTGATTGACTGGAGAGTTGATCAAGGCGACTTCCTTGGTTCATGATGACCAAACTAGAAGAAGACTTGGGCCTTGTTGAAGACCAGGATGCCAATTTACAAGGAGTATAATCCAGGAGATTAAGGACCAAAGAAGTACAAGGTGTTGCTACAAGGGATTGAAGCTAAGGGCACAAGAGTTCTATCAGGGAGGATAAGAATTAGAGGTGCTAAGGATTAATCCAAGATTGAACAGGGTGTACTTAGGGTGACGTTTGGGGGATTGGTACAAGTTGTAATTGGTGTTGACTATGTTAATAGGGTGTTGGTGATATGGGATTTCTCTGACATCAATCTGGAGGATTGGTGAAGGTGAGGGAGAATGGTGTATACTAGTGAAGGAGATCATAGTGCAAAGTTCTCAAAAATATCACCGGGTAATGGATGTAAATCTCTTGTTCTATAGTTTTGGACAAGAGACGAATCAGTATAAACACTGTGTCCACTCTCTCTTTACTGTTTTCCTTCATGATCACAAAACAAACAATCATACAAAATAGTTGGTGAGTTACAAACATGCAACAAGTTGAGAAAGATCTAGGCCTTCCTAAAGACCCGGGCCTTCACAACAAGAAAGTGAAAAAGAGTTTGAAAATCCATTTATACCCAATTCACATCCCCC
>JAOVYX010017164.1:0-22835 GCA_035668315.1 Drosera spatulata | reverse complement strand
TCGTTGCATACGTTTCATACATATATTTTTAATCCAATATATTTTTTTTTAATTTGATAATAATTTTTTTTTTTTTTTGGGTTATTACAATACGGGTCCGAAGCCCTATCCTACGAATTCTCCTCGAGATGCGCTTAGGGTTTAGTTCTTCGCTCCTTGTCGACATCATCCTACACAAAATACTTCTTATTTAGTAAGGTTACCAAACATAGATAGTAGATTGAAAACTTAAGGCATTATGATATAAAATCCCAAGTACACTTATCTAGCACGTATTTTAGAATATAAACCCTAAATGTTTTCTTTTTATTCAAAACCCAAGCTCTGATACCAACCTATAACACCCCGATTTTCAAGTCCTTTTCAGAAAACCCTAGTGGCATTACTGTCGCTAGGGTCCCTCAAACCTTAGCCAGGTAATTCAACTTAACTCAGTTTAGAATAAATCCAAATGGAAATACAATTAAAGCATTATCAAACTAGATCCACAAGTTTACTTATTTATTACATATTAAAGCAGTAGAAACTTAATAATATTGTCCCAAGCATTAATATTACAAACAGGATCATAGCTTAATCAAAATCATTCCTCAAGTCTTGCACCTGAAAAGATGGAAATCAAGAAGTAGAAGAAAAGCAACGCCGTGAGCTGTATGAGCCTAGAAACGTGCCGGCCCCCTTTTCAGGGGAAGCACAAAAAGGAAAGAAAGAGAGAACAATCTGTCCTGAAACCACAATAAAATCTATCATACAATTAACATACATGACAAACCACAAATACCCTCTTGTTAACACTGTGACCTTGGCTAAACATGTAAATCCATAGCTTCTTCTAGAAGCTTAAAGTCCGAGGTCACTCGAAACAGGGGATCAACCTGTAACGACGCCCAAGGGTCTCCTGCAGCGAGATACCCCACAACCTGACAACCTCACAGGGTTGTCTACGCGTATAAGATGATTAGTCATAACTACTCATCCCTGTACAGTTTAACATGACATCTTCACCAAGTCACAGTGTAACAACTCAGTAGAATTAACAAACTCGGACGTTAATCTCACCTCTCATGAACTCATTTCCATTTTGCATGTTCATCTTTAACATGACTTCATTTATAGGATTAATCTGTATTAACCCTAACCTTTATCCATTATCGTATGCCGAACCTTGTAAACCTAACACTTGTCTTTATCACAATCATATAACATACGGGGTTAACGGAAAAAAACCTACCTAAACCCTAGCATTAGGACTATCAGGGTTAGATTACCATGAACTGTGGTAAGCTACAATTGCTACCATACAATCATACAATAACATGAAAATGCAAACATAACACAGCGCAACATAACACAGCGTACAGGGCAAAACTACCTATCACGCGTTAATATACAACTAGTATATTAACATGTATCGCCATCCAAACCAAGAATCTAAACATTACCTTGTTATGTGAGTCTCGGGTTATTTACGTTATACCAAAGGAAGAACAGTTTACGTCTCAGTTCCTGCACAGTATAAGTACGATACATTCATTACTACATATTTCTTTCATATATTTCATTATTTCTACGTATTCATGTGTATTATACGTCCATAAATACATCTACTACGTCATTATGTATTCTTACGTACATTCCATTATTTCCACGTATTTATGTATATCACACAAATACGTAAACTACATTGTACTTTTATTCAAACTTTGTATTCTTGGCTTTTTATACAATCACACGCGTATTTTCCTATGTTTTTTTGTCTAAATACTGTATTTTAGTAGTCATAAAGGGTATACGGCTTGATACGGCACATAAATATGTTGAGAAATGAATTTTTGGACTGGCTGTGAGGCATCGCAGCAACTACAAGTCTTATCACGACCGCGACTGGATTGCGGACAGTGACCTGATAGTTTTTCAGATTTTCAGACATAACTTTGAATGTGTATAACTTCTTTGTTTCTTAACCAAAATGAGTGATTCTTGATTCATTGGAAACATCATAAAGTCCTCTAGAACTTTATTCCAAGAGTCATTTGCTGAATCAGGCTCTAACTATGATAAAAAACATTCTAATATCGAACATCAAAGCTGTTCAGAAACTGGTATGGCTAGTTTGTTGTTTTTTGCGTTTTACCCAACCAATTCAATCCCAAATGATCTAAAACTTCATAAACATAATATTTACTTAGTTCTTGTCATGTTTGTTCAGTTTTGGGCTTGTTTGATACATAAAATCTTAGGTTTTCGGGTCTCACAAGCATAACTCGTCTTTTGATTCAATTAACACGTTTCTTTGTCCGTGGCCTGTTTTTCTTGTTATTTTCCTTATTTTTTGATCACATATGATCAATTAGAAGTTATGAATAGAGAAGACAAGGCTCACGCTCTTGTTGAAATGGATTTGAGCTTGTTTTACTTTCCATTGACGTGATTAGCTCGACTTCACTCTTCCTTATTTTGTGGTTCGTGTCCCCCTCTCTCGGTCTATTCTCCTTCCTCTAATGATGATCCTTCTTGCGTCTTTGCCTTCTCTACCGTCTTGCTGTGTTACTTGAGCCAAGAAAACAAAGAAACGATGGAAGGAAACCAAGACGGTGAAGAGAACAAGAGGAAGAAGAGAGTGAGGTGAAGAAGAGAGTAAGAGGAGATGATAGCCTGCTTCTTGGATCTCCTTTGGTGATGAAGATGGGTGGAGGAGTGGATGGAAGGGACTGGGGAAGGTGGTGTCCCTTGGTGCGGTGATTGTCGTGGCCGGGAGTAGGTTAGGCGGGGAATTAAGAAATAGAAAGTGGAAAGAAAAGGGAGGGCAAATGAATACAAATTAAAAACATCCCCGTTGTGTTTAACCACGCTCAGAAAATCATGTTATTAATTAACATATAATTTTTTAAATTTTTTCGTGACAAAAGTTATCCCAACTTCGTCACAAGTTTTAATGTTATGAACGTAACGTTACGTCTCAAAACTGTAAAATGAGATTCGTTTCTCTCTTTTAATTTATTATATAAGGAGAAAACGCATATTCTCGCTACGTTTATCAATTTACAAACTATTGTTTGATCATAAGTTTAATATTTATTTGATCTTAATTTTCTAGGGCTTTACATGTAAATACATCACTTTCAAAGGGTAGTTTTAATTAGCTAATTACAATACTCCCCCTTGATGTATTTATCACCTATCAAGATTGTCTCGTTAAAATCTTATTAGAAAAAACACAATGGGATAAAAACCTGGACGAAGAAAAAAGAGTAATTTCCCTCTCAAACAAAATTCCCTTAAACATTGGAATTTTGTTCAAGAAAATTATTAAGCCTTCTCATCCCTATTTTATGTCTGAGCTTCATAAAGGTTGCTCCCGATAATGCTTTTGTGAATAAATCTACCAAGTTCTCACTTGAGCGGATTTGTCGTACATCGATGACCCCATCCTTCTAAAGGTCATGTGATCAGAAGAATTTTGACGATATATGCTTTGTCCTATCGCCTTTGATGTAGCCTCCTTTGAGTTGTGCAACACAAGCTGCATTGTCTTCATATAAGATTGTAGACTTTTCACAAACTGAAGGTAGCCCACATGACTCCTGTATATGCTGTATCATAGATCTCAATGACACACATTCTCGGCTAGTCTCGTGCATAGCAATGAGCTCTGAATGATTGGAAGATGTTGCTGTAAGAGTCTGTTTCACTGATCTCCATGATATTACGGTATCTTCAAATGTAAATACATAACCTGTTTGTGATCTTACTTTGTGTGGATCTGACAAGTAGCCGGCATCAGCAAATCCAACAAGGGTAGATTTCGCTCCTCTTGAATATCAACGCTTCCACGAAGATATCACATAACATGCTTGACTCCATTTCAGTGTCTTCTTGTCGGAGCTGAACTGTGCCTTGCTAATAAGTTAACCGCAAAAGCAATATGTGGCCTTGTGCAATTAGCAAGATACATAAGCGCACCAATTGCACTTAAATAAGGAACTTTAGATCCTAAAATGTCTTCTCCCTCTTTTGGAGGTCGAAAATCATCTTTCTTGATGTCTAGTGATCTAACAATCCTTGGAGATGTCAAGGGATGAGTTTTATCCATATAAAATCGAGAAAGAACCTTCTTAGTATATAGTGACTGATATATAAAAATTTCACTTGATAAGTGTTCAACTTGTATACCTAGACAAAATTTGATTCTGCCAAGATCTTTCATTTCAAATTCACTCTTCAAGTGTGAAGTTACATTTGTGAGATCTTGTGTAATACCTACAAGATTGTGATCGTCCACATATATAGCAATGATAGCAAAGTCAGATTGTGATTTCTTTATAAAGACACATGGACATACCTCATTATTCTTATATCCCAATTTAATCAAATACTTACTGAGTTGATTGTACTACATACGACCAGATTGCTTTAAACCATACAACGACCGTTGTAATTTAACTGAGTATAATTGATTGGATTTCTGTGTCTTTGGCATATTGAATTCTAAAGGTATTCTCATTAGATATCTTTATCAAGAGATCCGTATAATTATGCCGTCACAATATCCATGAGCCTGGTTTCAAGATTTTCAATGGTTGCCAAACTAATGAGGAAACGAAAAGTAATTCCGTCCATTACTGGAGAATATGTTTCCTCATAATGTGTATCAGGTATTTGTGAAAATCCTTGAGCTACTAATCTAGTCTTATATCTCACGATCTCATCCTTTTCATTTCGTTTTCTAACAAAAACCTATTTGTTTTCAATAGGGATGATGTCATTTGGTGTTGAAACTACAGGTCCAAACACTTTTCTTTTAAATAAAGATTGCAATTCAGCCAGGATTGCATCTTTTCATATTGATCAATCCTCCCTTTGTTTACATTCTTAAACACTTCTGGGTTCAAGAGACACATCAATTTATGATGCAATAGCATATGCAAATATGTCATTGACAATGATATCTTCTTGATCCCATACTATGTTCGTATGCGCATAATTGATAGAGTTTTATTGATTTTCAGATTGTGGAATCTCACATAGGCTATTATCCTTTTCAGAGGATAATTCTTTTTATGAGATTTTTGTCTCTTCAGAGACAATTGATACAATATTTTATCACTTTTTCTTTTTCGTGGTATAGTGTCTTTCGCACCTGGTGGCCTTTCACGCTTCAAGCGTGGTTTATCATCAAGAATATGAGCCTTAACAAGGTCTCTGCTAACATCCTTCTCCTGAGATATGTTTATTTTTGATGGCGCATTTACTACAGGTATATGCGACTTCACAACTTTACTTGCATCATTAAATACATCAGGTATTTGATTTGCAATGTCTTGTAACTGAATAATTCTATTTACCACATTTTCACATTGATTTATACATATATCTAATCCATATAACCCCATTGACTCCCAAGTAAATTCTGACTTTTGTTTAGATAAAACATTATTTTTATCCAAATTAGAAAATAAAGTTTCATCAAAATGACAATATGCAAAACGTGCTGTAAAAAGATCTTCAGTAAGAGATTCAAGATATCTTACAATTGAAGACGTATCAAAACCCACAAAAATTCCAAGTCTTCTTTGTGAACCCATCTTAGTATGTTGTGGTGGTGCAATAGGAACATATACAGCACATCCAAAAACTTTTAGATGAGAAATATTTGGCTCTTGACCTTTAACAAGATGTAATGGTGAGAACTTATGATAATCAGTTGGTCTAATGAGGATGAGACTTGCAGCATGTAATACTGCATGTCCCCAAGCAGAGATAGGGAACTTACATTTCATGGTTAGAGGTCTATTAATTAATTGGATTCTTTTTATCAATGACTCGGCTAAATCATTTTGTGTGTGGACATGAGGAACATAATGTTCTACTGAGATACCTATTGACATGCAACATTCATCAAATGCCTTTGAAGTAAATTCTTCGACATTATTAAGACCAATAGACTTGATGGGGTTTATCAGAAAAATATGCTCGTAATTTAATAATTTGAGTAAGAAGCTTGGAAAAGACAACATTACTAGTAGATAGAAGACATATATGAGATCATCTTTTAGAAGCATCAATCAAAACCATGAAATATCTAAATGGACCAGATGATGGATGAATTGAACCACAAATATCTCCTTGAATCATTTCAAGAAATAAAGGCAAATCAGAAGAAAGTTTTGATGGAGAAGGTCTTGTGATTAACTTATCCCATGAACAAGAGATGCAAGGGTAGGGTGACTATTATTTTTCAAAATACCTTTTTGTTTCTTAAGAGGATGTCTATTGATATTTTCAATGATACGATGCATCATTGTAGTACCTGGATGACCAAATCACTCGTGTCATAACAAAACTGTGTTATAATCAATGGACTTTGAATCCATAACATTATAAGGCTCAATAGCTTTAATTTTGACAAAATATAGCCCAGATGGAAAAGCTATAAGTTTTTCAACGATTTGTTTGTTGCTAGAAAGAGGCGATATAAAGATATTGCTTTTCATCTTTAGTTGCAGTTTCTAAATGAAACCATTAAAAAGAATATCCTTGAAAGTTAAAAGATTTCTTTTGGATTTTGAGGAGTATAAGGCATGTTTGACATGGATTTGCATACCATTTGGTAGTATGAAATTAGCACTTCCAAAACCATCAATGATCCTTGAAGTACTAGAGATTGTATTAACATTTGATTCATTTGTCTTCAAATTTGAAAAATATTTCTTACTTTGAAGTATTATGTGAGTCGTTGCACTATCAACAATACACACATCTTTCATGACAATTATGTAAATAAAACACTTTATTAATACAAAGTTTATTACATTGAAAAGGAAAACACACAAACAATACAACTTCCAGGTGAATTACAAACATATTTCCACCATTCAAGAGGTTTATATTCAGCTTCTTCGTTATACTTTTCATCTACTTTAGAATTGGAACACCCAGCTGAATCTATAATATTTTCAGGTGGTGAAATCGGTTGATGCTGTTCTTCGGTGAAGTTCGTCTCTGGTGCTTTACCTTTATCTTTAATGGAGTTTTGGTAAAGATCAATAAAGTATTCAGGAGTTCTGCAGGTTCTGGACCAATGATCTTCCAGTCCACAAGTAAAGCACTTTCCCTTGGTATTTTTCTTGGGTTTGTTATGTGGTGACTTTCTCTTCTTTTGTGCCTGATTGCCATTATGCCATTTCTGATGTCTCATATTTACAATCGGATTATATCATCGATCAAGGAATCTTCCACGACCATGAACATCTCCACGACCTCGTCCTCTTCCACACCAATTGCCACTTCTGGTGGCTATTGCTTCAGGCAAAGGGGCAGAACCAATTGTACGAACTTGTGAATTTTTCATCAGTAACTCCTGGTTCTTTTCAGCAACAAAGAGCATTGAAAGTAATTCACTATATTCAGTGAAATTCAAAATCCGATATTGATGTATTAGAGTTGCATTTGTGGGGTGAAAAGTGGAATATATTTTCTCCAACATCTCCTTATCCGATTTAGGCTCTCCATATAAAGGCAAACGTGAAGTAATACTTAACAAAACAGAATATTAAAATCTTACAACCTTAAAGTTGCCCATTCATGTCTGGCCAGTGAAAGAAATACCATCTTCTGGTGGTCAAATCTTCCTTTTAAATTACTTCATAATTCATATGAATTTTTAACAGTAAGATATTCAGCTTCGAATCCTTATGGATGTGATGTCTCACGAAAATCAGTGCTTGAGCATGCTCTTGTGGAGTTACTTCATTGTTCTCCATTATGATATGTTTTAAACCTTTGGCATCTAGGTGCAACTCAATATCAAGAATTTATGATAGATAATATTCTCCTGATAGGTCTAATGCTTTGAATCTCAATTTTACAACGTTTGTCATATTTCTCTGAACACATCAAAATGATAAATTTATTAAACTTATTTATATAAATTATGGATATAGCAGTTTGATAGTAGTAATAAAAAATTTTAGTTATTATCAAATAATACTGTGATTTATTGTAAACTGCTTAATTTACTGATAAAAATGATATGAAATCAATCAGATCCTATGATAGCTGATAAATATTTTATTCACTCATATATATTAAAAGTTTTATTATTCATTGCATTCTCAACGTATATATTTAATTATAATGAGAAAATAAATGATTATTATAATATTAAGGACTATTAATAATAATTAATAACATAATAATCTCTTAAGATTATTCCGAATTCTGTTTGCTATTTCTTCATCATTGGAGGCCATTTCGTCGTTTGTTATATCTTAATGAAAAACAGAAAAGTTAATTCTCACCACCTGGAGCAAGTGGGCCAACATGGGATATAAAGTTTCTGATCACTTGCAAATAAATCACACAAAAATGGGACAATCTTATCAATGTTCGCGGATGAACCACGCAAAAGAGGTAAACCACGTCAAACTTACGGGTGATCCACATAAAAGAGGTAAATCACATCAACGTGTTGAAACTGATTAATAGGTTTTCACACAGACGATACTTCATATGACGATGGAACCATACATATTATTAAAATTAATTAATAAGCTTTCATTCAGGCAATACTTCGTCCGGCGATAAAATCATAATTGTTTTATTTTGATTATAATCATATAATATGAATCAAATAAAATCAAAAAATATAAATATAATAAAATATCTTCGTTTGTCTTTTGATTTAAGTTGGTTGGAGACTCGTGCTGATAACGTGTTATAACAAAAACGTTTACGTCGGATTAATTTCTTCAAAAGATAATCATCGGAATTAAAAAAAATAATAAAATATTTTAGAGAGAGATTAGAGAGAGAAAGAGAGATTTTTTTCTCTTAAAAATGTATACATAACACCTTATAAATGAGATCTATTTATAGGATTCAAGATAATTAATTAATATCTAATTTTTTCACCTAATCAAGATAATTATATCTAATTAATAACTAATTAAATAAATTCATTTAATAACCTTAAAAATAGATAGGATCTAAAAAATCTAAATTTAAATATACATACATCACTTTTACAGAATAATTTTAATTAACTGATTATAATATCTTGAACATTATGAAAACACACGTCAATAATCCATCATATTTTGGTCCTTTGCCCTAGTGCAGCATACGACGTGCGTTCCCGCTTTCATTAACACGACCGAAGCGCCCCCCTTCCTCGTTTCAAAATTCCAAAAGAAGCAGAGCATGCAGTCCAAAATTCATCATTTCACCCATTTTTCAAAATAAACCACCGTTGACGAAAATTACAGAAAAAGCCACAGTCGCCTAATCAGAGGGCCAATGCACCGCTTGCGAATCTTCAAATTCGTCTCCATCGACACTTGGAATCCTGATGGGTGGCGTCTCCAGAGCGAAACGCTTCATCTTTTTGCTTGGAATTCTGATGGGTGGCGTTCTCTTATTTTTCACCGTCGCAGTTCGTCATTGTAGTTTTTTTTGCCTCCCCTTTCTAGCGACTCACTTTTCGGCATGGGCTATTAAAATTTTCTTTTCTTTTTTAGGGAAAGAAAAACGTCACGTCGTGTCTTCTAGTCGTAGCTGGTTGCGTGACGTTTCATCCAATCAGTTGTTGTTTAGGTATAGACCTTGAGATTTCAACGTGCTTTTAATAATGACACCAACGTGTCACGTTTCTAAATGACTTTTAGTTTCTCCTATTTCGATTGATCAGAGAAAACGTATGCGTACAAGTCACAGTTGCCATTCATCATCGGTCGTCGCTGTTCGCCGCCTAACCTTTTTCTCAGGCACTTTCCAAGTAACCGCTCAACTCATGTTGTTGACCCATCTCGATTTATCCGCATCATTCCTGAGGATATCCATAGCCACTTTTCAATCTTCCGATTCAGTTTTATAAATAGCGCGAATTGGAACAGATTTTCAAATTTTCATTCTTTCAGGTTGTTGAATTGTTACCTCTTGGAAAAGCTTGTGATCTTTGAATCGTCAGGGGTTTGATTATTGATCATTTGGTGGGGTTTGAATCGATCTTGTTGAGTTAGATGGGCAACGGTGGTTCGAGTCCGAAAGAGAGGGGTTTTGAACAATCTTCTTCATTTTCGTCGAGGGAAGTTCCGCAGTCAGGTTATCCTGCTGGTTATGAGTATCCTTACCCTTATCAACCGCAGCAACACCAACAGCAGCCGGAGTATCCGCCGCCTTACCAGCCTGGGTATCCTCCTCAGCCGGCGTATGGGACGTCAGATGCAACTTATGATGTGCTTGGTCAACGTAGTAAGCCCAGTCGGCTGACTAAGAATTATTCGAGAATATATGATGAGCATACATCCTTAGATCAGGTACCGCTTTGATCCGATTTTAGTTGTGCGTTGAGTTTTTGTTGCAGAGTTCTTTGTCGTGCTTGTTGAAGTAATTGTCGGGTGTTCCGAGTTGGATTTTTATTTGTTGTAGTTGCTATGAAAATGAGACAACCTGCCTCTTTTGACAAAACTTGCTGCATATTTGTGCTGAAGATTAGACTTGAAATGAAGGGAAATCTACCAAGCCATCAAATTAACACATTTCGCTGCGTCTTGTATGTAATAGTCTTGTATGTAATCTACTCGTAAGGGTCTCTAGAGAGAAATAGTTAGGACACTATTTTGAAAATGAAAAAAAAAAAAATGAAGTAGTGGTCGTAATTTGAAAACATGAAAATAAAATAAAAAATAGTGGTCGTAATTTGAAAATGCTAATGGGCTATGTATGGGATTTATCCTATTTTTGCTTTGTCACGGAGCTGTAATACTGGTGACTGACTTAATATCCTCTGCAGGTCACTGCAGCACTTGCAAGAAATGGCCTCGAGTCGTCAAATCTTATTATAGGCATTGATTTTACAAAAAGCAATGAGTGGACAGGTTGGTTTCCTTCCTGTTTGCTTCTGGTGTTTATTATTAAGCTGGAGCCTCAAGTATTTTTGATGTGGCGGCCGACCCCATTTGATGGGATAAAGGCTTGATTATTTGTTGTTGTTGTTGTTGTTGTTTGGCAGGTGCTAGATCATACAACAGAAAAAGCTTACATCACATTGGCGATGGCCTGAACCCATACGAACAAGCAATTTCTATTATAGGGAAGACATTGGCTGCATTTGATGAAGACAACTTAATTCCTTGTTATGGATTTGGAGACGGTACTCTCTAATGAATCCATTAGTTCCATGTTATACAGACAGTTCCATGTTTATACCTGTATTATTGATTGGTGTTGCTACATCTGTGCAGCATCTACACATGATCAAGACGTCTTTAGTTTCTATCGAGATGAAAGATATTGTAATGGGTTTGAGGAAGTATTGGCACGATACAGGGAAATCGTTCCTCATTTGCGTCTTGCAGGTGAGGAGTTATGCACGTTGTCTGATTCACCTGTTTCTTTTCTTTGGTTGTTACTCTATTGACAATGGGATCCCCTCCATATGACAGGACCGACGTCATTTGCTCCTGTGATTGAGATGGCCATGACAATAGTGGAGCAGAGTGGTGGCCAGTACCATGTTCTTTTAATAATTGCGGATGGACAGGTACGTTTCCTCAACGTGTCTCTTTTTTTTTTTTTTTTTTTTTTTGTAGGTTTCTTTTCAAAGTTTTTTCATTCTTGTTTTGTGTTTGGATCAACGCATTCTGTCCATTGTTACTTGTGAGCCTCACTAGTTCTGCCTTCTTGTGCCTCAAGCATCTGTTTTGACCTGCTCTTTCCCAATCAATGATATGCTGAAGTCGATACTCTAATGTATAAAACTTGGTTGTTGGTACTGGTTTTACTCTTGGCAGGATTTATGCACATTACAATGCTTCCTATGCTGATTTTTCATCATGCTTTTTGTGTTTCTCAAGTTGTCTAGCATCTTCATCCTTCTGCTCGCCTTGACCAACAAATTAGAATAATTCTGTTAGTTGATTCTTTTAATTTACTGACTGTAAGGGAGCTAGTGAGAAACTTTGCCTCTTTATCAAGTTCCTCGTTGGATAATCCTTTGTTAATCAGTATCTCAACATGATGGCACAGAGCATCCTCACTCTTGAATTTCATGAGAAAGTTATGAGAAAAATGAAGTCCAGATAAAAATGAGGTAGTTGTTGGAGCATTTGTTATCTTTTTGACAAGAGGTAGAATTTCTGGAGCACCGATGTATAGGAAATGAAAAGGCGGGCAATGATATGTCAATTATAGTTTAGTTATGGATTCTGCAACATGGCTGCTTTTAGTTGGATTTAAAAGATCCCCTCCAGTTCTATATAATGAAAAAATAAAGGGAATAAAGGATGCTCTAGGACTGTTTATCGATGTGGATGGTTTATTTAGTTCTTAATTAAATAGCGACTATCTGTGAAACAATGCTGTTAGTTTAAATATTTCTCCAGTTAAGTTTTCAAAATTTGAGGAGTGTATTTCTGTAGTGAGGTTTTGATTCCACAAATTTAGTACTTTGCCTCTTTATGCTGTATAGGTTTAGAAAAATCTTGAATTAGTCAAAGTTCTAGTAATAAACATGTGGTTCGAGAACTGAGATTGATCATAATTTCTTCCATAAATCACACATGCAGACAGCACTGATGAGTAATGTAACCATCTGACGTACAGTATGTGACCTGAATTTTGTGACTACAATATTAATTTAACAGGTTACAAGAAGCGTCGACACTGAAGGTGGTCGGCTTAGTCCTCAGGAACGCAAAACTGTTGATGCAATTGTCAGAGCCAGGTAAGGCTAAGACTTCTCATGTAATATAAAATTGTGTTGCTTGTTTGTCCACTCTAACTTAAGTTTCTTTTGTCTTTATTTGATGACAGCAAATATCCACTTTCAATCGTCTTAGTTGGAGTAGGTGACGGACCTTGGGACACAATGAAAGAGTTCGATGATAATATTCCTGATCGGGATTTTGATAATTTCCAGGTTAGACTTGTTTATGTTGTACCTCGATCTGTGTTGGTTCCCTGTTGCTTGCTTTACATTAAGGTCTCGTGATACTCACAAGTCGCAACATGCTTCTTTCTTTTCCACTCAGTTTGTGAATTTCACGGACATCATGTCAAAGAATATCAGTGCTTCTAGAAGAGAAACAGAATTCGCCCTTGCTGCACTAATGGAGATTCCTACTCAGTACAAAGCAACGATCGAGCTTAATTTATTAGGGTACTATGTTGCTCTCTCCTTGTACCTTTTTCTGAAAGATATCGTTAGTGGACACCGTACTCGCGCTAACATTCATCGATAATATTTTCTTTTGAAATGCAGCAAGCGTGTGGGTGCTTCTCCTGAGAGGTTTGCTTTACCACCACCAAAGACTGTACCATCTTATGGCAGCTCAAAACCATATCAATCAACCAGCTTCCAGAAGAGCATTCCTCCTGATCCTTATTACCAGAGTAGCTCCTCATTTGGGGGTGGTACAGCACCACCTCTTCCAACTGCAGCTTACCACGATTACCACCAGGCTAGCTTTTCTAGCGGTGTTACAGCCCCGCCCGCTCCGAGTTCTGCCTTGGACGACATGGTATGTATGCTTGCTTGTTATTCTACTGATCTTCATATGCTTGCTTGTTATTCTACTAATCTTCATTTTTTTCCCATTATTGTAATGTCATTCGGATGTGTGGAAGATTCATGCGTATCTTCGGTCATGATTCAAACAATATATGGGTTGATTCAATTTTATGCAAAAGTGGGGATTCTGGTCTACCATTGACCCTACTTGCGGAGTTATAGTCGAAGAGATGCATTTAAGTCTCGGCCAAACTGAAACCTTGAAGAAATGACACCCTGAACTTAGTTGCTGGCCAATTACTGGTTCTGTAAAACCATCAACAGATTGCCGTTGCAAAAGTTTGGGATCAATTGATTAATGAAGTGTTTTGAGCTCTTGGAGCGAATGGCCTAAATAACTCAAGAAGTCAATTGATAACTCAGAAATTGGCACCACCAGATACATGTCCCAGGATTTCTGGATGTTGGTCACTTTGCAACTAGTTCTTAATCCATTGATTAACTAAGAACTATTATTTAGAACATCGAATTGTGTTTGAAGTGCAATTCATGCTTTTAAGAGAAGCTTGTTAGTCCATGTTTCTTTTTACTTTTATCTTGAGTTGAAAATGATGCTGAATGTTCCTAATATCATTCATCTGTTATTGATGGAAGCAATGCCTTTCATAATTGGAATATTGAGTCAAATTGATGCTTTTTCTCCTGGTTCGTGCTTTGGTTTTTGTTTTCCTAGCTGTCCACTATATATGTGTTCCCCTTGATTATTTGGCCCATCCCATAACATGTTTTTGTTACCCACTTTTCATTCCTCAAATCATCTGTTCTATAGCAGCTTTTAGATTTGCTAGTTTTGGATGTCATGTCTCTGTTGGATTGCCATGCTTCTGCGGCCTTTCGTTTTCCTTGGAACAGTGGCTGCAGTGACAATTTCAATTTCAATTGCAAAAAAAAAGAAAAAAGAAAGAAAAAAGAAATGTGGCTGCAGTGACAATTTCAATTTCAATTTTAACTGTGGTTAATGATTTATAATTTTGATTTTTCTGGTTGGAACAGCTATGCCCTGTTTGCTTGACGAATAAAAAGGACATGGCGTTTGGTTGTGGGCATCAGGTGAAACTTAATCCTTACATTTTTCTCCCGTTGGTGAATCACATAGAAAAGAGCTGAGTTGTACGGTTTAACATTCTGATCTTTCTTGACAGACGTGCTGCGACTGTGGTCAAGATCTGGAAATATGCCCCATATGTCGGAGACAAATCGAGGCAAAGATAAGGCTCTTCTAACAAATCTGAGAGCAATGGAGGATTCTTTTCGGAGTGTTTTTATTGACTTCTATTTGTTTGTTGTATTCTAACACGTCACTGTTTGGTTTAGGTTTTTGTTCTAGATGTGGCATATAGTAGTTTATTTTATCTTGCCTTATTGCTTGTCATCGAACTAGAAGATGAAAAGCACTGTACTGTACTCGAGAAGAGAGTTGTTTTGATGCATATGGAGAGTCTTGAAGGCAGGAGAGTTTTGAATAGGCTCCCCAATAAGGGCAAAAGGAAGCAGTTAAAGGGTGACGACGGGCGAGCATATCTAGAGGATCTTGATAATGGTTTCTCAGCCATGGATTTGTGCATGCGGCATTGATATGTAATTTTACTGATGTATATAAATGAAGTGGTTGGTTGAAATGTTTATTGCTGGGTTCTCGGTGTCGAAGTTGTATTTAGGAAATATAGATATGCATGTGAAGAAACCTTTGTTTTTGGGTTTGTTGTTATGGGTCCCGACTCTACTACAGGCTCCTGAGCATCAACATGATATGCCATCTTCTGTCGATCTGGCTTGTTTACAAATTTTGACGAGAGGCAGCTTCGGTATCCTGGAAGGCTGAGGATACCAATAAATTGTTCAAGGGACCTAAAACTATGGCGGAATCCAAATTTTGGTAATACTAGATTAGTAATCTGTGCAGTGTACATTAAAGAAATAATACAAATAACAAATCAAGTCTTTATCCCGTCAAATGAGATCGGCTATATGAATACAATGACGTCATTCCAATCTGTTATGTATAGATTGGAATGGCGTCGTCCATACATGACAATCATAATAATAATAGATGAAAATAGTATTACATCAATTAATATATATTTTTATGTATGTCATTAAAAAGATTTTGAAATTATTGATTGTCTTATGTTTTTAACATAATCAAATTCAAATCATATATCATGTTTCAAATATCACTTGATGACTTTTATTAAAACTTCAACATTTTCAGTTGAATTGATTTGAGTGTTTTAAGTTATATATTATGATTTTTATACATTACTTATACATTGCTTATAATTTTTATACATTGCTTATACATTACTTATTTTTATACATTGCTTATAATTTAATATTCAAAGTTGATTTTTAGATAAAATTTGGTTATATATAGAAGAGATAATTACCAATGGATCAAGTTTTTATGATTTATTTATCAATAAGTCATATAAAAGATTTTTTTACCAATCAGTCACGAAATCAAATAAAATCAAATATTTAAGGGCGATTAAAAAAGGAACGATTTGATGATTATTTATTATTTAAAAAGGAAAAAAATATCAAATGCTAATAAAAAACTCATGGGTGACCTTTTGGTAAATAAGTTTCAAAAGATAATTTATTGATAATTTTTACTATATATAAGATTCAAAAGATTAAAGATCAATTAGAAATATCGACTAATAAAATTATTAGTGTTTATGCATATATAGAGATCATTAGGGTTAGATTATTAATAGTCAATAGAAGATATAATTGTGAATTTTTTGTTTAATAAAATAATTGCTGGGGTTTCAGAGTATCATAAGGGCTGTCTTGCTGGAATTCTTGGCTACAAAATAGGATCTCTTCATGTTCCACATCTAGGGGTTCCCCTAACCTCTAAAAGGCTTCATGTTAATGAGTATAAACCTTCAACTGACAAGATTCCGACTCGTATTACCTCATGGGAAGCAAGGCTCCTTTCCTATGCTGGTCGCCTTCTGCTTGTTGCTTCTATCTTAAGACTATGCAGCTATATTGGAGTCAAATCTTTGTATTTTCTAAAACTGTTTTGCCGGACATTGATTGTAAATGTAAGTGTAATACCCCAAGGAAATGCTTAAATGGTTTGATAATACTACCTATACCAATAACGTGCACCTTCCTTTTCGGTAGCCTATCATTTTAGAAATCCGCAGTTAAACGTGCTTAACGTGGAGCAATGTTGGGATGGGTGACCTCCTGAGAAGTTTTTCAGGACATGCGCGAGTGAGGCCAAAGCGCACTGAAAGGACTAGTGTTGGTCTATGGGGCCAATTGTCATCCTGCAAAGTGGTTCCTTGGATGTTACAGAATGGTATCAGAGCAACCCTGCGACCACGAGCTGGACCCGTGGGACAAGGGGTCCAAGTTAGTCGCCTAGCGGGGGAAGGTTCTGGGGTTGTGTGTCGTGCTTGAAGTCGCAACGAGAACGTTGCGTTCTTTAAGTGGGGGTGTATGTAATACCCCAAGGCAATAGTTAAATGGTTTGATACTACTACTTATACCAATAGAGTGCATCTTCCTTTTCGGTAACCCATCATTTTAAAACTCCACAGTTAAACGTGCTTAACGTGGAGCAATGCTGGGATGGGTGACCTCCTGGGAAGTTTCTCAGGGTGTGCGCGAGTGAGGCCAAAGTGCACTGAAAAGATTAGTGTTGGTCTGTAGGGCCAGTTGTCAGCCTGCAAAACGGTTCTTGGGGTGTTACTCTAAGGCTTTTTTGTGATATGGGGTTGTAGCCATGAGCTCTTAGTAGCATATGTTAAAAATATATAATTTGTAATTTGTAAGTAATTTGTTCTAGAGAATTCTAGAACTTAGTTCATCTAGGATGTTCCTTAGATATAGAAAGTCTTAGATGAAGAAGTATATAGAAGAGAAGATTCTAATAATTTTCTAGATAGTAACTTATCTAGATTGTTCATAAGAGTCCTATAAAAAGGTATGAGATGTAACCCTATTGATCATCAAGAAAAACATCATTCCAAACATCTCTCAAATAAAGTGCTCTTCAACTTAAGTTTTCCTTATTTCATACAAACTCCACTATCATCATCTTCAATCCAACTTCATCCAAATTAACTTGATCCTACCCTTCTCTCTAACAAATTTGGTATCAGAGCTTCGGGTTAGCATTGTGTCTTCACAAATCATCATGGCAACAACCTCTCAACCTTCACAATCCCTATTCAACTATTCTCAAAACCTTGTCCCCATATTTGATGGAGAAAACTACGAATTTTGGAATCTATAAATGAAGACTCTATTCATTTCGCAAGATCTATGGGATCTTGTTGAAAGCGGCTATGAAGAACCGGAGGATGACACGACACTAGCATCATGGAATAATGCAAAGCAAAAGGAGTATAAGGAAAACAACAAGAAACACGCAAGAGTGCTTCTCTTCACTCAACAAGGTTTCGAAAAACTATATTCCCCCGTATTATGACTGCTGCTAAATCTAAGGATGCGTGAAACATATTGAAGACAGAGTTCCAAGGCTCTTCCAAGGTAATCTCTATCAAACTCCAAACCTTATGACGAGATTTTGATAACTTAGCCGTGAAAGATAGAGAAAGCATGAAAGAATTTTCCGATAGAGTTACCGCCCTTATCAATCAAATAAGAAGTTATGGGGACAAAATTGAAGAAAAGAGAATAGTTGAGAAAATACTAAGAAGTCTACTAGTAAAATGGGATCATGTGGTTGCCACCATCGAGGAATCCAGGGATTTATCCACTTTAAACTTTCATGAACTAATGGCTTCCTTGGAGACACATGAGCTACAGATGAATCGTTTTTCCTCTCAAGAGGTGGAGCATGCATTTCAGTCAAAGTTGGCACTCTCATATAAGAAGGAAAGAGATGAAGTAAGAGAAGAAAAAGAACAAATTTTTCAAAAGAGCAACGGAGAGGGAATCATAAACAAGCTAGCGGGAGCTTCGAAAAAGATGATTCTTTCCGAAAAGGAGAAGTCCAATCACACTACAGAAGCTTGCAGATTTAGATGCAAGAATTGCAAAAATGTCAATCACTTTCAAAGAGATTGCTGGTATAAAAAAGGAGAAGCTAACTATTCGAAATCAGATAATCTCTTTTACTCCTATTATAATGGTGAAACAGAAGTAAAAGATATCTGGTATCTAGATAGTGGATGCAACAATCATATGACAGGAAACCGACAATTTTTTTGTCAAATTAGACGAAAATGTAAATTCCCAAGTAAAATTTGGAGATGGGAATTTACAGAAAGCTGAAGGTAAAGGAGTGATTGCAATACACACTAAGGAAGGCAAGACTAAGTTTATTTTAGACGTACTATATGTGCCGGGACTAACCCAAAATCAACTAAGTGTGGGACAACTGATGCAAAAAGGCTACTCGATCAAATTCGTGAGAAATGAATGCTTGATAATTGAAGAGAAAAGCAATAAGCTGGTGGCCAGAATTAAAATATCCTCAAATAAGGTTTTTTTTTTTTTTTTTTTTTTTTGAGAATGTCAATAGAGAATATGGTATTGAAGTAGGAGGACAGCGGTGATTCTTTATTATGGCACTTAAGGTATGGGCACCTAAACTTAAGAAGCTTGAGTTTGTTGAAAAGGAAGCATATGGTGATTGGGCTCTCAAGCATAGATGGAGAAGATAAAGTATGTGAAGGGTGTATCTATAGAAAAATGCATAGATTACCCTTTACAAAGACATCTTGGAGAGCTAAAGTCTCTCTAGAGCTGGTGCATGCGGATGTTTGTGGTCCAATGCAGACCCCATCGATAAATGGGAAAATATACTTTCTCTTGTTCGTGGATGATTACAGCAGGATGATGTGGGTCTATTTTCTCAAGTAAAAATCAAAGGTCTTCTCAAAATTTATCAAATTTAAAGCGTTGGTTGAAAAGCAAAGTGGGCACAAATTAAAGGTGCTCAAAACTGATCGTGGAGAAGAGTTCACTTCCACTGAATTTCAAGACTACTACAAAACTCACGGAATAAAAATGGAGCTAACAGCTCGCTACACTCCTCAATAAAATGGTATAACTAAAAGAAGAATTAGATCCATTGTCGAGATGGCTCGTAGCATGCTCAAGGGTAAAGGTCTTCCTAACATCTTCTGCGTAGAAGCTATCAACACATCTGTCTACATTCTGAATAGATCACCAACAAAATCGATACCTGACAAGACTCCATTTGAAGCATGAAGTAAAAGGAAGGCCAAAGTAGATCACTTTAGAGTCTTTGACGGTATCGCATATGGGCACATTCCGGCATCTAGCAGAAAAGAAAAATTTGACAAAAAAGGAGCCAAGTATATTTTCATTGGTTACAGTGATGAATCAAAAGTCTTCAGGCTATTTCATCCAGACACCAACAAGCTGGTAATATCCAGAGATGTCATCTTTGATGAAAAAGGAGCATGGAAATGGGATGATGATGAAGCATCAACTCCTAATATCATACAAGATGAAAGCAAGGAATTCACTTCAGCAGATTAGGGTCGTCCAACTTTCCTGAGGAAATTTCTTCTGACTCAGATTCATCACCAAGGAAGGTACGCTCTCTTTAAGATATTTATGATTCATGTGATCTTGCATTTTTCTCATGTGAGCCACAAAGATTTGAGGAGGCAAACAAAGATGAAGACTAGGTCAGAACAATGGATGAAGCGATTGCTATGATAAAGAAGAATAAAACTTAGGAGCTTGTCGATCTCTCGGAAGGAAAAGAGGTGATCGGTCTAAAATGGATCTACAAAAACAAGTTCGATGAAGATGGCTCGGATCAGAAACTAAAAGCTCGACTAGTTGCAAAAGGTTACACTCAGCAACCTGGCATCGACGTACATGGAACCTTTGCTCCAGTTGCTCACATGGAGACAATAAGGACAATCCTAGTCCTTATAGCCGAACTCAAATTACGAGTCTATCAACTCGACATCAAGTCAGCATTTTTAAATGGTGAGTTACAAGAAGAAGTCTACGTTGAACAACCGCAAGGGTATATCATCAAAGGGAAAGAAAACAAAGTCTATCGGCTGCGAAAAGCTCTATATGGATTAAAGTAAGCACCTCGAGCATGGAATAGCAAGATTGATCACCACTTTAAGCAACATGGATTTCAAAGGAGCCCAAGTGAGCCATCCTTGTACGTTAAAAAGCAAGGTATGGACTATCTAATAGTTTGTCTTTACGTTGATGATATAATCTGCTGTGGGACAAGCTCGAGAATGCTGCAAGAGTTTAAGAAAGCAATGGTGGAAGACTTTGAGATTTCAGACTTGGGATTGATGAAATACTTTCTTGGCATCCAAGTCAAGCAATCAGAAGGAGAAATATTCATTTGCCAAGAAAAGTATTACGAAGACTTACTGAGAAGGTATAATATGATAAACTGCAAACCGATAGCGACTCTAGCTGCATTAAATGAAAAGTTCTTTGCAAATGATGGAGCACAGAAGGGTCGGATCTCTAATCTACCTCACCAACACAAGGCCTGATATACTCTCTGCAGTGAGTGTTCTCTCAAGATTCATGAGTGCTCCAAGCAAACTTCACTATGCCGCAGCAAAACGTATACTCCGATATCTTCAAGGCACAAAGAGTTATGCATCAAGTATACTTCTAAAAAGGAGTACAACTTGGTTGGCTTCAGCGATAGTGATTGGGCAGGATCTGTTGATGATCGGAAAGCACTTCTGGTTATATCTTTGCATTGGGATCCAAGGTTATATCCTGGTCTTCTAACAAGCAGCATACTGTCGCACTATCTTCAGCAGAAGCTAAGTATGTCTCAACTACAAGTGCAGCATGTGAAGCAGTATGGCTACAAAGAATATTATCTGACCTGTAACATGTTCAAGAGGGGCCTACACCAATCTACTGTGACAATATGTCTGTAATTGCAATGACGAAGAATCCAGTGTTTCATGCAAGGACAAAGCATATTGAGATCCGGCATCACTTCATCAGGGATTTGGTTGAAGACAAGCTAATAGAGCTAAAGTTTGTCCCTACCAATGAGCAGTTGGCCGACATATTCACAAAGGCATTGTCAGCAGAGAAGTTCATCTACCTCAGGAAGCTTCTTCAAATTACAAATTAAGAGAGGCTGTTAAAAATATATAATTTGTAATTTGTAAGTAAGTTTTTCTAGAGAATTCTAGAACTTAGTTCATCTAAGATTTTACTTAAGTATAGAAAGTCCTAGATGAAGAAGTATGTAGAAGAGAGGAGTCTAATAATTTTCTAGATAGTTACTTATCTAGATTGTAACCCCATTGATCGTTAAGAAAAGCATCATTCCAAACATCTCTCAAGTAAAATGCTCTTCAACTTAAGTTTTTCTTATTTCATACAAGCTCCACTATCATTATCTTCAATCCAACTTCATCCAAATTAACTTGATCCTAGCCTTCTCTCAAACAACATAGCAGGACGTGTGCTTTGCCTAAAGCAGTTGGTGGTCTTGGTTTGAAAATCTTGAAGCATGGAATCCTATCCTTATTTTCTGTCATTTATGGGCTCTTGAGCAAGAGAAAGATAGGTTATGGGTGAAGTGGATAAATGAATATTATCTCAAGGACGAGAGTATTTGGTGTATTCAAAAGAAGGATTCATAGACTTAGGGATGAAAAAGTCTCCTTGTAGATAGGGATTCCTTCTTGCCTTATGTCCTTATCATTGCTAATGGCTGCAGTAGCTGGAAAGATTATTTGGATGATTATTCATCTAGACTTGCCTATTGGATTCTGATGTGTCATAGGCTTCCTGGGAGGGTATCATGGTGCAGATGTTTATGGGGTGTTGATATTCTCCCTAGGTATAGGTTTATATGCTGGTTGCTTATCAAGGACAGACTCAGAACAAGGGATAAGCTGTGTCAAATGGGATGATTCTTGTAACGCCCCGAAATCCGGAATGCCCGGCACGTGACGTTATGCCGTCATAGACCCAGTCCATGACAAGGCAAATCAAACCAAATGGGTTTGTAGGTATAGAAGCTAAGGAAGCCAATTAAACAATACAAGTTATTATTCCAAATATATGTAAACCCGAATACATTGTAATGTCTCATTGCTTACAAGTGATTTCCAACAGGTATTTATTACATCTCGGACAAAGAGATAAACATCTATATGCATAAAATCTCACTCTAATGCTTCAGCATTGCTTGGTGTTGAATCTGTAAATAAAACACATAACCGTGAGCTAAAAGCTCAGCAACCAAAGTCTATGTATTCGATTTGCAGGGTACTCCCTCGAC